>VZTL01000718.1:0-62627 GCA_013400535.1 Scopus umbretta
AAGAAAAGAAAAGAAAGAAAAGAGAAAAGAAGGAAAAAGAAAGAAGCAAGAAACAAAAAAGGGAAGAAAGGAAAAAGGAGAGAGAAGAAGAGAAGAGAAGAGAAGAGAAGAGAAGAGAAGAGAAGAGAAGAGAAGAGAAGAGAAGAGAAGAGAAGAGAAGAGAAGAGAAGAGAAGAGAAGAGAAGAGGAGGAGGGAGTACTTCGCTTGNAAGAGAAGAGAAGAGAAGAGAAGAGAAGAGGAGGAGGGCAATTGTTACACATCATTAGTCTGCTAGGGATAATTTTGGACTAACTGGTGACAGAGTATATTGAATGTGGATTTAAGGCCAAATTCTCCTTTGACGAAAATGGATGAGACTTCACTGATACAAGTAGAGCATTAATCACTTCAGTCAGCAGAGGGAACAGGCCTTTATCTGATGTGGTTCTTTTAACAATTCACATGTGATGTGGATTGTTAAAGCAAATTAAAATTCTTAAAGGCAGCAGCCATTTCAATTCATGTCCTCCTAAAATTTAAGAACCCATAATATTTGTCCCATGGAGAAATAGGACTAACTTTTACTGTGCCCCTATTTAATACTTTTTGCTAAGAGGTGTTCAAGGGATGATATGAGCATTCATTGTGATTTATTTACTAGAAGACATATATTTCCACTAAGACTTTTGCAAACACCGTCCTGCCAATAGATCTGTACACTATTCAGAGGTTCTTAGCATGTTGTGTTACATTTCAGAGTCATCTTGCATCTCCTCCTCTTTTCTTGCTTTAGGCCACCAAATCTAGTGAGGTGTGTTTTACTGGAGTAGCATAATGATGTTAGAGACGAGGCATGGCACTGAGCCCAAGCTAATATGCTTTGCTATGTTTATTAGTATGGGCTCTGTTCCAGCATTGCTGGGGTGGTTGGAGTGGGCAGAATGAGGAAGAGGAGAATGGAAACAAATTGACATTGGCTGTGGCATGGAAATGGGGCAAGAAAAGAGGTGTATGATGCTGGGTGCAGGGGAGTCCAATCAGATAGGAAGATCCCAGCTTTATTGACACAGTGGGGTCAATGTAACATAGAATCATAAAATCATAGAATTATTAAGGTTGGAAAAGACCTCTGAGATCATCTAGTCCAACCGTCAACCCAATACCACCATGCCTACTAAACTGGAGTGTTACATCCACACGTTTTTTTGAACACCTCCAGGGATGGTGACTCCACCACCTCCCTGGGCAGCCTGTCCCAATGCCTCACCACTCTTTCAGTAAAGATATTTTTCCTAATATCTAATCTAAACCTACCCTGGCACAACTTGAGGCCATAATCCCTTGTCCTATCGCTGGTCATTTGGGCAAAGAGGCCAACACCCTCCTCCCTACACCCTCTTTTCAGGAAGTTGTAAAGAGCTATAATGTCTCCCTTCAGTCTTTTCTTCTCCAAACTAAACAACCCCAGTTCCCTCAGCTGCTCCTCATAAGGCTTGTTCTCCAGGCCCTTCACCAACTTTGTTGCCCTTCTCTGGACATGCTCCAGCACCTTGATGTCCTTCTTGTAGTGAGGGGCCCAAAACTGAACACACTATTTGAGGTGAATCAGAGGAGGATGGAGTGTTACTGTGCAAATTGGAGGATATTATTCCGATATAAGCAGTTGTGAAGCAACTCCAAAACCAAAGATGCTCTTCCTCTCACAGCGTAGACAGTTATCTGTAGTTATTTTGGCATCTGAGCTAACGAGGCAAGAAAATGAAGCAATGCAATATCACTCTGAACTTCTGCCCAGTACGTAAATGAATGCATTTTTAAATTAAAGGAGATTACTGTTCTTCGGCAAAAACCTGTATCGTGACCACTGATAATGAAGACAGATCTGAATTGCTGTGCTTCTGGTCTGGAAGTCATGGCAGGTAAATAAAATAGAGCACTTAACATATCTGTTAAAATAATACACCATTTCTGGATAGACAATGGAAAATCATAAACGTAGAAAAATAGTTAATAAAGTAACAGACATGCTGAAGAAACATATCTTAAAAAGAGAGGTGAAGCCAAAGTAAAAGGCTGGCTTGTGTCACTAGAAGTGGCAAAGAGTTAGTAATGGTCACGGAAGTGATGTGTATCCTAATTGCAGGGGCCTGTGATGCCAGTGGAAGGGTCTTGCTCCCAGGGGTTGGCGGTGCTTGCCTACAGTAAGCTCTTACTCTTCTGGAATGGCACAGGACCCATCTGTCCCACCACAGCAGATTGTCTAGCAGTCCAGAGCCAGCAGAATAGGTGTCTAGAAGCTGTACAGGGCTTTTCCTCCATAGTGCCAATTCCCTTTGTGCTGTCGGTATGTGGTGGAAATTACGGCAGATCAGAGTCTGGGGAAAGGGCTGGCAGACAGCAATCTCAAATAAAGAGAATACAAAAGGTATTACTGAAGCTGTCTTAAAGTGCAATTTTCATCTGCAGATGCTGACTTGGACCTTGACTTTTATTGTTGCTTATTCTGCAGTTACTCTTGCATCCAACAGCTGGAGCAGCCATAAGCAAACACACAGCATGGGATCACAGCTCATGTCAGCTGACGAAAACCATTGCTGGGAATTAGTTCAACTGACAGCATCAGTCCTGCTCAGCTGAAAGCATCAGCTCTGCTCTGCTCAGCAGTTGCTGCCTCACTGCTTGTGTATCCTCAAAGACCCAAATACACACTGGCTCTTTACTCACCACTACAATGTGCAAGGACCCCCACGTTCTCATCAGCTCAGTACAGACTATATAACTTTAATTTTGCTTAGCAGTAGAAGGAGAAAGGAAAACTCACATTTCCCTTTCCTTGTGCTGTCCAGCAGAATCATTAGAGAACCACTGCACTTAATAAGTTAAAGATAAGGGGCTTTTACATTCACCTACTGTCATGGTAGCAAACATTATCTTTATATTTGCGCAAGTCTGATTTACTGTTTGCCCTGTCTCTCAAATATGTCTCATTAGTATCATGTCGGCTGTGTTGCTGTTTTAGCGCATAACACATATGTCATCTTTCTCTTTTGCTTCCTACCTATTTTGAAGAGACTCGGGCAGGCTTCTTTCAGCACTGGGAACACGTTAACACCACAGAAATGATGTTTGGAAACAGAGCTCCCCTCAAGCTATATATCTATTAGACCAAATCCAGAAAACAGCATGTAATTAGCACTCTTCCTGGTCTCGCTCATACTCCTGGCTTGACTCTCCCATACATTATATCTGGACCAAAGCCCTAGTAGCATGTAAGATCTTTGGTCAATATATTTCTCAGGTAACACGAAGCCCTCTGAACCCAGCACAAATTTCTTCAAGACTGACTGCAGAATGTTCCCATTACCCAAACAAGACTAGCTTTGTGGCTGGTATTTTAGACTGGCTATTGCTGTTTTAGAAGTATTTATAAGAAAGTTATCAACTCCAAAGTCTTGGAAAATCCTGGGTTCCTTCAGAGTCAAGTGGTTTTCACCACAAGAGTTCAAAATTTATGATGAAAAATCCCAGGAGGATAAATAATTGAAGATTCTTTCATCTGGTTTTTCCTGATTTCCTAGAAATATGCTTGGAACACACCTCTGAGACAGTTTTCAAAACCAGAAAGCTTTAAAAGTCACTGTTTCTTTTAAATGAAGGTTGAGAATCTCAAATAATCATTTGATCTAGGAGCAGGGCACTGTAAAAAGGGACATAGGCTGCCAAGAAGAAAAGGAAAAAAAAGAAAAAAATTGCAACTGCATAGCAAATTAAAACATTTGCTTAGTTGCTTTTGAATGGGGAAGAAGCTGATTAATCTGATTATCCATTTTCAATCATTAGTAATTGATTATTTATGCACTTAGAGTATCTTTACTTTAAATAACAATAGTTTTAAAAAAGATAACTGCTATTCATTTAGTTGGAAACTCTGACTAAATGTTTCTGCCAGTATCCAGAACCTGTGTTTTCTAATTTTTCTAATATTAGGGAGCCCTTTCCTCTTTTGTCACGCACGGAAACATAAGTTTAAAGCTTGTATCATCAGTTTTTAATTTTCTGCAGAATAGATACTTTCAATTACAGGTCTTCAAGAACTGCAAAGAAAAATATCATTTATTGATGATGACTTCTTGTATCTCAATTTAATAAAACACTGTTCAAGGGAACAATGTGATACTATCTTCTGGTTCCTTATTGCATTTCTGTAGTTGGCCACCTCCTTTTTCACCTTGTACCTCTTTGATCACTTATCTTGTTTATGGTGCAGTCAGAACCATACTGCTTCTTTTTTGATGTTTTAAAATGTGTGATGATATGCTCCAAATAGAGTTCTAAGTGGAAAACATTCACTAATTGACCTATTACAAGCTTCCTCCGCAGCGCCCCTTAGTCTGGAGACTGAAGGGCAGAGTGTATCTTAGAGAGACGCATTTTTATGACGTGCTAAATCAGCATTTGCCAAATGGGGCTGTTGCTCTGTACCTGCAATCTGGAAAGGTGCCACTGCAGCACTGCAGCTGATTTACATCACAACTCTATGGACAGCAACAGCTTCTTACCACAAAGCAGGAATGTGATGATCTCTGCTTGATGTTCCAAAATCTGTCTCATCTGGATGCCTGTGGGGTGTGTCAATCAATCTCCTTTTTGCCTGTCCTTCTAAACATTTATTTGCACAGCTCGTGAATGTAGCAGAAAGAGAGTTTATAGTAAACTTGATCTGCCAGTAGGATTAGGCCAGTGAGCAAATAGATGTAGAAATACAGACTCACATGGATACATGCTTCTCCTTTCAGTTCATCGTGGCTTGTCAAGTACAGTCAGAGAGACCCGTGGGGAAATGGCTAAGCACGTGCATGCACTTTTCCAGCAAAATGATGACTTCACTGAACAGCAACCTGAGGACACCAGTTGTACAAGGACGCACAATGTGTTAGAAATGGAAACAGACTCATGTCGGCCTGTGCAGGGCTAAAGTAACAGTAGCTGATGGACCATTTGTGAAATGCAGTGATATTTGCTCATTGATGGACCCATTTTGGTTATTAGGCTGGAAAACCAGCTACTTCCAGCATCCTAGTTCTTTTGTTTCATGGTTATTATTAAGGGTCCTTGCACAGAAGGTGAGGGGTGATGGCAGGCCGGCCAACCCCACACACAGCTTCCCCAGCGGCCTGCCCTCTGCACTGGCTCATATGACTGGGACTTGGACAGAAGAGATAATGGTGGCATACAAAGCTGCTTTTAGCATCTTAGGTTTTGTGTCTGCCAGGAATGTCTTGCTGATATCCACACTGGTATCACATTTGAGTGCAGACACGGTTATACCGGGATAAATGCAAGTATATGACTGTAACTCTTTGCTACCTGAGAAACATATTACCAGACCAGATCATACTCATAATCAAATGGCCAGCAAAAATTCAAAGTATGCAGGCAACCTAATCATTGTGCTACTTTTAAAATAGTCTACAAAAGGCTGCACTGTCATTGGCCTTGTTCTTTTGTGTGACCAAGCTAAACATAGTAAATCTGGATTAAACCAAAATAAGTGTCTGTGTAGTTTCTTGCACCTGATTAATGACATCTTCTTTACACAATAACTTAAGCTAAACTGCTGTGATTTTTTCATGCATGGAAGATACAAGTTTTAGCTGTTACAGGTACTGGGACAGAGAAGATAGTTCCTCAGAACTCAGAAGGTTGTTTTTTAATTTATTTCCTACTTCACACCATGGTTACTTGGTTTGCATAAAGTCTTCTTTTATTAACTTTTGTTGGGAGCAAATAATTTTCATTCTGATCATACTTAAGTAAACATATTCCGAGCACAAGAAAAATCTCTGCTTAGATCCAAGCTTCCTAAATTTGAGAATGCTCAGATCTAGGAATTTGACTTTGTGCCCACTTCTAAGGTATACAGTGGTATTTATCCCCAAGAGCTTTTTTACAAAACTTCTTTCCAGTATTTTATTGATAAAGCAAAGTTTCTCTGATCTAAAAGCAATATTTTTCTTTTTTTTTTTTCATCTGGGAGACATAAAGGATTGTGACCGAATAAGAACAGAAGCATCACACAAGGTATATAACAGAGAAAATTACTTTCGTTAGAGAAAGAGCTGCTGTACATAAGGCTGCTCTGAGAGTCAAAAATTGTAATTTCCTACATACCATAAGTAGCATTCCCCCTTTCTTACTTTTTGTTCTGTCATACTCACTGTTGTCTCGCCAGTGTTACTGGAAAGATCTCACTGGGCACCGTGGCTGTTACAGAATGGCCTCCTCTTCCTAAAATACATCCCAGATTACTTTGAAGTGCATCATGCAATCAAAAATAGATGTGCTTTATTCTGTGCATGTGGATTTTTCCATTTAAAAGGAAATATGTTGCTGTATGTATGCATGCTCAAAGTCAGAGACCAAAAAGCCTGGCTCATGTTTTGAGAAGCCTTAAGGTAAAGAGTTGTTATTTTTAAACAGACCTGGCCTTCATAGAGACTGCTGAATTCCCAAAGAAGATTCATTAAAACCTCTGCCAAAGCTTTTCAGTGACCTCTAGCTGCTTCCTGAATCACCTCAGACTTTGCTAACACACAAGGTATTATCTGCCTCTCCAGCAGATTTGTAAAAAGCATCACTCTTTGGCTTATTCATTGCTGATCACAAGATTGAGTATCAAAAATAAGAGACTACTCCAACAGCCATCAACTCTGTGTGCTGATATCTAAACACTTAAAAAGTAATTTCGACTTTCATATAGCTGAACACCTTGGAAATCTCTGAGTTAAGCCATGTACAAATGCTGTGAGTTGGCTAGCCAGAAATCACTGGCCACATATAAAAAGAGCAGCGAGTAAAATTGAACAGCCATTCGTCTTTCCTCTTTCCACAGATACTGCCCTCTCCATCCCACAGAGCTGTATTTCAGTGGACCAACACAGAAGTCTTTGGTAAAGCTTGTAGTATGGATTTAAGAAAAACCATCAAAATCTATATTAATAATCTTATTTGTTTCAGCTCATTTCCTTTGAGGTCAGAAGTTAGGAAAAGATCCAAGGAGCTGGCTTAGACAGCCTTTAAAGGTTTAAAGGTTCCCCAAATTTCTTTAATTGGGTCAACTTCAGTCTGTTTTCAGTCAGAAAGAAAACAAACAAAACCCAAAGACCAGAACATGGGGATGACTAGAGACTAATGTAGAGACAATTGGCTGAGAGTGACAGAGGCATGAATTTCAAAATAGAGGTGGTGAAAGACTTAACTTTTTTCTTTTCCTTTTTTTTCTTTTTCTTTCCCCCACAAAAAAAAAACCCTAAAAGAAGCTGCTGGAATAACAAAAGAGTGAAGTAAGTTCCTCGCCAGATTTTAGGTTCAAATTTTCTCCTTACATAGCTAAAGGTTATTAAACCACACATCTGTCTCTGGGTAGCGGGGAACATAAAGTGTACACTGAATGCTGACAAAGCCAGGTTAGTTTATTTTCACAAAATATTATTTGAGACTGCTCTTGTTTATATGGAAATGTCAGTGAGTACCCTTCCTGCAAGTTTTATCCTTTCTTCCTTTTCTCCTTAAAATGAAAGCACTTTAAGGGTCTGCCTTCCAAATTCTTTAATATTACCATATTAAAAAAAAAATGCCAAGAAATTTATATTGTCCACTATTCTGAATAGCAAACCTGGCAATATTTATCACCTGATATATTTGTTATTCTGTCCATCTGCTCTTGCACACATAAACTAGCCATAAAAATCAAGTAAATTCTCTAAGGTGAATGGAAGATTTCAAAGCCTGCTTACCCTCACACACATTTTAAAAAATTATTTACTTCCAAAGTTCCAAATATAAAAACCCTACTTAAAATGCAGTCTCCAAAAACACAACTGGGAAGGTGGCAATGACAAGCAGAATGAAGTGGGAATAGAAGTTACAATGAGATTAAATATTGCATAAGAAAAAGGCAGGGGGAAAAGTATTTGTAAGTGCCAAACTACCTGCCAAGTAACAGAGTATCCTTCAGCTGTGCTGAATTTGAACAATTTCCCATTGTATCACATCATCCATTTCTAGGCCACCTATAATTTTTGAGTTGGCTTGTTAAGTAAAGCACACAACAACAACTCAGCAAAATTGCGTAATTCCCTGGAAACATTTTCAGTTCCTTCCCTCTTCCTCTCCCCTCACTGCTCTCCTTTAGAAAACACGGAAACAAAATAAATTTAGAGCCATGCTTTCCAGCAGAATGGTTAGCAATGAATATCAGGTTTTAAAGACCTGTCACCTGCATTTCTTTTTTTTCAGGTTCACAGAATTATATTTACTGCAGTAGTTACAATGGTTGCCATTTGAAGCCTGAAAAATTGTGGTAGAATCAGATTGCAGAGCATTAAACCTGTAGGCTTTTAAAGGTGGTCTGCATAGAGGGCTGAACACTGAAATATTTATTAGCAGCAAAACTTCATATGTACTAAAGTATTTTTGTTTGATGACTTAAACTATCGTTCAACATTTATGGTGGACAAAGGACTATTTCTACGTGTTGTTCCTACTATTCCTTTCACCCTTGTTTTTGCGTCTTTAGGTATTATCATAGCAATGGCACAGGAGGCTGAACTACTTCCAACAGCTGTGGACTGCAGGTAATTCGCCAAAAGTGTTGGAAGAGAGTAAATGCTGAGAATCATGCAAGTGGGAAAAGAAAGGGAAAAGGTCACCTCTTTGGGAGCTTGTAATTAGCTCTCCTTTAATAGATGCTCACCTGATTGTTATTCTGTACTGATGCAGTGCTTTCTGAGAGGTTTGGCACTGCTGTGCTAGAAGCTACAGGGAAGCATCATTCTTTGGTTCAGTCTGGCAAGATTTCAGGCTGGAAAGCAGTGAGTAACAGGATGGCAGGGCGAACCAAGGCATGGAAAGCATGGGAGGGAATGGGCTCTTACACTAATACCACAGCGCAGTGTTCTCCAGCTCCTGAGGGCTGGTCATTCCAAATAAGAATTCGGAAGCATGACTACAGAGCAGAGGCTCAGCTCAGAGCCATAAAAGCCTTCACATGCATTTGGGGTATGCATTGAAGAGGAAATGGGGCTGCTGCTCTGGCCTGCCAGCTGAACAGCCCCGATCCACGCTGTTCCTAGATAGCTCTCAACCTGGCGGGCTATTATCCGCCTGTAATTTAATACACACGTTAGTGAGAGATGAGTTTTCAGGAGGGACTTGAAGGAGGGGAAAGGTTACAGGCTCGAAGAGACTTCCCAGGCGTAAGGTCTGGCACTGGCCCTCTGGTTCATTGCTCTTCGTACCTGCAGCACATATGCACACAGCCTGGGAAACGGAGACGGAGACCTTTTTTGTTAGATGAAGCAAAGATATATGTCAGCGAATCGCTGTGGTTGTGTCTTTAACAGCTGCTCCTGGCTACTGTTCCACCAGTGCTGTACTGAAAACGCACACAGCCTCTGCACCTCGGTGGCGTTTCCTAAGTACGAGCAGCAACTCAATGGATCTAACCTTTAAACAGGCATGTACCGGCAGAGAGGTACATAAGGGCAAAATAAGTGGCGCCAGGTGAAAAGGGACAATTGTCTGCTCTCTAAAAAAGACTAACTTTGGGCCTGCCAATCGTTGCAAGGTATTGCAAATTCAGCGCTACATCCCAGCTTTACTACTGCAATCACAACTGGACCAGGGCCTTCAGGGGAAAAAAAAAATGCAAAGACCCCCCCAGTCTTATATAACCTTTGCTGGCTGAGTAATTGCTGTTTGTTTGGGCCAAGACCAATCATTATTCATAATGGAGCAACTGGCTGATTAGTATTAGTTTCCTCTTTTTTTATTTACCAGAAAACTGTTTGCATGGCAAGTGGCATGTAAGAGTAGGGGGTACTAACCAAAGGGAGTAAAGAAAAGGTGTACCTATGCAATTCTTCACAGCACTGAAAGGGGAATATTTTTTGTTAAAGGCATAACAGCGTCATACAGCTTCATAGCTGTAAGCAGTCTGAATGAACGAACTGAGTCTTTTTCTGCTGCTCCCTCTGCCACCATCATTTTTAAATGGTTTCTTTTAAATAAGCCCATCTGATTTCTTCCCCCCCAACACTTGGCACAACTTATGAACACATTCAAAGTCTGGAAGTGCAGAAAAACTTCACTCAGCATAATTGTCCTATTAACAGAAGCAATGTAGTAAGCATACTACATGTTTGGGAGAGGGTGAATTTAACATCCTACACTCTTATTTCCTGCTTCCAGAATCTCCAAAGATTACACCCAAATCATTGGCAGTTGACTGGACTTTTGTATGTGTATTATTGTCAACAAAAAGCAAAGTTAAATACATACTTGCATGCTATATCTCCTCCATTTTTGGTTCATTGATGAGACATTTACAATCTCAAACAGTACTTATCTTCTGGAGTCTTGTGTTCTGTTTTTCTTTGCTAACTTGATTAGATCTGCTGTCTTGACCAGGAGAAACTAGAGCTTGGGGTTCAGATGGGGAAGCGATGATGGTGTCCGTCTAGCTCAAGGTCATCTGTTTTTGCAAAGAAATCTTCTGCAGTATACTTAAACTTAAAATGAGAAAGCACCAAGCTGTTGAAACAAAATTTTTTCTTCAAAATATGAAAAGATATTTTGCAATATCTTTTTTTCTCATTTCACAAAAGTGTAATGTAAAGACAGAATTTTGTTAGTTAAAGTATTTTTCTTAAATACAGTAATTTTACGAGTAATATGCACATGTTTGGGGAAAAAATAAGAAACAAAACTCACAAGTTTTTTACTAAAAACATGAAACATAATTTAGTTCCTGTATTTATTTTAAAGTTATTGTGTGAATTGAAACACTTTGGGAAATGCATATTAAGAATACTTTAAGTGCTTATTAATAAGCTTTCTACACAAAACTAGGGTGGAGGCCAGATAGTTTCATTATTCTCCATATTTGAATACTGCCATGAAGGTAGAAAGAATGAGCTCTTAATACACGGAGCTTTATGGAGAAAGGCAATTTTCCAAAATACAAATGTAAATCCCATTTTAACAACTGGTGACTGAGCAATACAGGCTGTATTAGTAATATGCAACACACAGTAATCTGAGGAAAAATTGATTAGGCTTTAAATTGCCAATTCTTGTCGAGGCAGTGTAAGCTTTATACTAAAACAAAAAT
The DNA here is from genome assembly GCA_013400535.1 of Scopus umbretta. Taxonomy (NCBI): domain Eukaryota; kingdom Metazoa; phylum Chordata; class Aves; order Pelecaniformes; family Scopidae; genus Scopus; species Scopus umbretta. Next base: position 11,154 of record VZTL01000718.1, read on the forward strand.
AGCACTTTTGCATTTTAGGTAGTAAATATTAATTTACTTACTTGGTTGCATCTTTCAAAAGTAGTATCACTTGCACCGGTCCAGTATAAGATTATTATCCATGCAGCCATTTGATTTCAAAACTTTACTAAAGGCATATAACTATTTAATATTAAATTAAAGGGGTTTATTTGGGGAATATGGATTATTGCATGTTGGGTCAGGAGCAAGGGAATCTGAATCTGAACTTCCCTGCTGGAGTTAGAAGTCAGGAAGAAAATGGAATCAGGAGTTTTAATACAAAGCACTAATGCCTCAATAGTTTTTAAAACTGCAAATGCAATTTTTAATTCTTGGATGGACTTCGCATGTTATGTTAAAGCAATTTACCCCCACGCACCATGCTCTATATTGTTACTTGATGCATCCTTATTACTTCTCCAGGTATTAAAAGTGTACAATATGTTTTCATTTCATTAATCTTTTCTCAGGGGGCAGTGATGAGTTCATCCAACGCTCTACTTTCAAGACTGAAAATTCTTTTCAATTAAAAAATCATCTCTGCAGATGGTACTGGCATTAGCAGCAGCCCGTTCTGTCTACAACAACAAATATTGAGATATTTCAGGAATTACCCTATAAATCACTGGACGTGGAATGATCTGCAGGATTAAAAAAAAAAAAAAGGCTACCACAAGTTTAGATGATGAGAATCTGGCCCATATGGTTTATTGTCTCTTCGATGTATCAGTTTCATCACTGTGTCTGGACAATTTAATTGCATGTTAAGGTGAGGTATAGTGAAAAATTTAACAAAGCTATTAACTGCAAATATGTTATCCAAAACATTAGGATCACAAAGGTGATAATAGAAATGGTTTAAACTCGGGAAAATTCTCTGTTAAAGGGGATTAAAGAGACCATTTATTGAATAGGATGGATTTCTTCCAACCCCCTATGTGCAGAAAGCATGCAATGCGTGAATAATTCATCCAGAAATTCTATCGTGAAGTTGTATCAGTTTCCACAGTAAAACCTGGCTGTGGAGGAGGAAAATACATCAACATCTGTGACAGGCCCTATGAAGAGACAGTTGCAAAGCCTTTCAGGCACCAGGAGCAAACCAAAATATAATAAATTCACCAAGTGTCAAATTTGTGTCGGCTGAATAATGACACCATATGTCTGGGTTGCCGTGTCACTGCAGGCTGCCCCACAAAAGCAGCCCCCACGCCTCCCGTTCTCACCAACCCCCCTCCCCACCCTCCCCCATGGCTTTATAAAGTGTACATCGGCAGGGGAAGTGCTTCAGCTACCGTTTTCCACCCAGAAGATGGATAGAGATCCACTTGATAAATATGACTCTTGGCCGTTCTTTCAAATCGGCACTCAACCATGTCTCTTTATCCCCATCTCAAGCTAGGTGAAACAGTCACTTCCAGTCCAACGTGAGCTCTCTAATTTATTGTCCGATGAAACGGAGGCATCCGGCCCCGAAAGGATGGTTAGCATTCCAGAAGAGGCAGGCTTTTCTCAGCCCGAGGGGCATGAAACAAAGCTTAAAACTGCAGTCGGAGCCGGCTGACTGGGCTGGTGGCAAACCGTTGCTACCCTGCAGGAGAGGCTCTTTCTTGGATGTAGTGATCTTCCCTGCAGTGAATAAAGCCAATAAATTCTGGTCCAGTGCTTGTGCCCCAGAAAAAGGTGCTGACTGCACTGTTCCTACTGTCTGATCCCTGCTGGCAACTGCTAGACAAATAAAACAGGGGAAAGGAAAGGGGTGAGGGGTGGAGGGAACAGCAAGTTTTATGCTGTTAAATTGGGTTTGCCCTACATTGGAAAACAGGGACAAAGAGAGAGGGCTCAGTATTTCCCCGAACTGTCTGTGCTGACAGGTGAAATCACTCCAAATGACATATTTGACTCAAATCCTTGGAAAAGCACCTGAACTTCTCTCCAAGTTCTGTTTCAAACCTCAGTTCTTCTACAAACTGCCGTACAAGCTGCCAGCTTGCATTTTGTTTTAGAAAGCTCTAGTTTTGTCATCAAGAGCCTCCCCACACTTAACACTGATTGCTGTTCCTCTTTGCGAAACCAGCTTGCTCTTGCTGCTACCTTTTACAAATTTGTATTTCATAAAACTCAATTTAAGAACTGGAAGTCAAAGATTTTTTGAGCATCGTGAAGATGATCCAGAGAAAAAAAATGGAGAACTTGTTATTGTGGAACAGCTAGCATATTACATGGGCTGGTGACAGAGACAGTTATGAGCTCTTAAGGGGATATCAACAAGCTATTATTCTCCCTTGCAAAACAGAAGAATATTAAAGAAACAAAATGTGAGATCAGTTAGAATCATCAAAGTCAAACAAGTGTGAACTTAACACGGAGGGAAGAAAAAGCTAATAGGAAATTTTGCTACCCAGCAAAATTCTATATTTTTGACATCTGGTCAGTGAAAATAATCCATAAATCCCTAAATACACTTGCTCTGGAGAAAGCGAAACAAAGTAAGTAGAAAAAAGCAAAAAAGAAACACCTTCTAGGACAAGTGAACTCCACTGTGGGTTGTTCAGTTACAGACAGCTATCTGTCATCGTTGCTTTTATGAACATTGGAATCAATGACGAGTCTGTCAATAAAAGGAGCGGAAAATGAAACCATGTCTTTAAAATTGAGGGGAAATATATCATATATGTATATCTGCAGGCTGTCAAGCTAACATACACATGGAAAATGAAAACCGATCTGCCCTCTAAGGAGGTCACCGAAATGATGAGGACAAAGTCATACCAGAATTGTTTTAGCTTGCACTTTTTATTCATTTAATGAAGAACTAGAGATGTCTGAAAAAACTTCAGTTGCAATAAAACAAAAATAAGTTTGATATTTTAAGATAAACTTATGATTTGCAATTACTAACATTTTGGGCAGAAGTAGACTCTTGCTGGTTATTGAAGGGCTGGCAGATTGCTTTTCTTGATTGATTTTTTTGTGACTAATTAGAGAGTAACAAACTACCTTACTAAGAAAATATTAGACCAATTTTTTTTTATAACTAAATTAATGGAATTCTTGTCAAGATCTTCTGGAGTGTCCAGTGGAAGAGGTGGTATGTTTAGGAGACAGGACATGGAGAGGTATGGTTAGTGAATTCTAGTAAGTTGAAAACCCTTCTGCTCTGTACCCAGTGGGCCATTCCAAGGACATACCTCTTAGAAATGTAAGTAAATGTCAGGTTGAATAGTGAAAGAGTGAAAGGGTGTCTTTTATCATCTCATTTTCATAGAACAATTTTGTGGCTGTGGGTATGTAAAAAAGAGAAGTCAGATTTTGTCACACTGATTTGAATTATTCCAGGTGAAGCATCAGGGAACTCTACACACTTGAAGAGTCAATGAATTTGATCTATGTAAACCTTACTACAGGCTGGACTTACAGCTTAATTTTTCTAGGTCTTTGTGTCTGGGAGACTTGACTATGAAAATGGACATAGTAGCAGTTTGGAATATAAATAATGAATGTTTTAGCTTGAACTAATTTAATGCTTGATAATTTTAGATTTGGCAGCAGAACTAGTAATTTCCTCTCAGACTCTTCATCTGTCTTCTGCAAGCCTCACTCAGCTCTACCTGATACTTTCCTGACCCCTTGATCTGCTTCTTTTTCTTCTTTATCTTCCACCTCAGTTTCTACAAGAACTTTCTCATTTTCTCTCCCAGTGCTTCTGCTTACACTGAGATGGCAGAAGCTAGCCAGCTGCTCCCTCACTCTCTTTTCTGTCCTCCTTAGCTTGGTCTCCAGAGAAGGTAAAGCCTCTACTGCAAAAACAGAACCAAGGTTCATTCAGTGTCTGCAGCACTGGGGTACCGAACATGGCAGAAGCCTTTAGAGTAGCACACAATACATTCCAAATAAGTAGCAAAAGCTGAAGAAAAAGCAATACACTCATCAACCTGTAAAAACTCTCAAAAGAACCAAGCAGAGTGAGCTTCTCTTCTAAACTATTGCTATTTACTTTTTTTGAACATAGTCATAAAAGTGGAGCTGGTATGAGGGAACTCATTGCTCTCTGGAAGAGTAAAAACAGTTGGAGATATATGGGGAAATGTATCTGTGAAAGTGACCTTTACCCCTCGAGCAGAGTGCTCTTTGATGCATAAATCTCAAGAGAGAGAAGCAGAAGGGGCTTTAGCTGCTGATTAAACTCTTTTTCAGTAATAGTGGGACCAGACAGTAAAAAAAGCCGGAGAGATGGTTACTTAAGAGGTACTAAAAAGTCCTGTGAAGGAAAGAGAGTCTCCCCAAAAGGCTGAAGAAACCTCAGGTTAATGACTGACAGGCTCACTGTGCTATATTTAGCTGAGGAAAATGGCTAACAGATCCACTATATTTGTGTANTTGCTGGGCTGCTGCTGTATGATGGGGACGAGGGTGTTATACTTGGATCCACTAGTGCAATTCCAGTTCATAGGGAAACAAATCTGTGCAATATCTATATATATATATTTTTTTTTTTTTAGAACAGATGTAGTCTAAACTCCCCCCATTACAACAGTAGCCTTCTCAACTGTTTCAGGGTTTTATACAGTTACGGAGTATTCAGGAGAAACCATGGGAATTTTGCAGAGCTGAGATAACGCTGTGTGAAAGTGCCTATACATCTCCACAAATATTTCAAAACTCAGAATCTCAGGAGACTCATTTTGCACTTAAAACTGACATGTGAAATTTTGTGAGCATGAGATTTTGAGCAAAAGTGATCCATTTTCTTCAGTGGGCTGCATACAAAGAAAAGCCACTGCACACATCCTAGTGGCCCCACTAGCTGATTATCTAATTTAGGAAGGCTCTTAACTACTGCATCCCCAAACCTTGTGTAACAAATTAGATGCAGCAGCAGCTTTCTGGGAACTGTATAATTTCTTTTACTCCCTGTCAAATTTCTCACAGACTTTCAAAGCTGATGGAGCCAATCTTACACATTTTGACTGCATCTAGACTTTTTTTTGGTGCATGCAAACATGTTTGCAAATACAGAGTTAATGGTAGGACTGAGGACCTTGGCATTGCTTCAGTTCACCTTGCTTGAATGTCTGTTCTGAGGTGGAGGTTCTACACAAATACTCAAGAAAACAAATGATAACACCAGTAAGCTGAATACCAGCATTTTTCTTTGCTTGGCACTAAATAAAACAAGCATGGAAACATGATTGTAATGGAAAGTATTATGCAGTCATCTCAAGTGAAATACAAGAGTTCCCTGGCTATATCAGTCAAGGGAATTAAAGAAGTTACTAGCCTGGAGCAAAGATGGGCTTAGTCCAGCCAGAGAGGTTTTAGACCCTTGATGCCACAGATGATTTTCTGGGCACTATCTTCCACTTTCAAAAATGATATAAAGGGAATGTGAAAATATTGTAAAATGCAATAGAATTTCAATCTCTACAGTAAGTATCCAGACCAAGTCTGTCTTTTTAGACCATTTATATACCCCTTGTCAGTACACGAGGCAAAAGTTCACATGAAATTCATAATGTAGCTCAGACAACCAAGGGAGGACTGAGCATTGCAGCACATGACATCAACAGTATCATGAGCTGTAATATTTCCAGTAGAAACAGAATGAGGCTTTACTGGTATTCAGATACAACATACTGAAGCCACTAGTATTTCTCTTTGACTGCAATTCCAAATCTGAAGAACATTTTCTAGAGGGGTAATATGTTTTTGTGGAAAACTGTGCACTTGGAGAAAAGGGAAAGGGAAAAGGAAAGAGAAAAGGGAAGGGAAAGGAAAAGAAAAAGGGGAAGGAAAAGGGAAAAGGAAAAGATTTTCTATTAACAGAGGTTTTTCTACTATCTCCATCTGCTGCTTTGGTGAATGCACTGATTATTTGTTATGACTGCTGTCCCATCTCCAAACGTCTTAGTACAAGGTCTATCTCTTTCACATTCGTATTACAAACCAGATTTCCACTCCTTAAGCAGAGACAGAGATGTAAACCAGAAGGTTCAAATTCCTATATGGTCATCCAGTCTATTTTGCCAGAGTGCATTGGATTTATATTATATTTATATTTAGATAACTTCAATTTCGCACTCAGTGTAACAAAAATGAAAAGAAGAAAGACGGTAGGTTATATATAGCAGCGCTGCTGCTTACAGCAGTTCTAATGGTTTGGTAGGCTGCTACAGTGACAAGTGCAATGGACCAATGTGAACAGATTTCTCCTGTCTATTCTCAATAAATCAAATGTTGAGCTCTGAATGAATAAACCATGGTGTATACCCTTGCCTATTCAGAAGTTCTTCCTGGTATTTTGTTAGAGTATTTCCTGGCTTTGCTTCTGTACATTTGTCTGAGGGCTCTGTTTCTCACTTTGCCCTAAATTGCAATTCTCTTCATGTTTATCCCCTTTTCAGTCTAGATTGTAAAATATCACCCTCCCATCCCCAGATTATTGGATTATTCATAGGAAATGCCAATGAACAATTACAGACTTTATAATTGGTCATCCAGGCTAAACAATACAAAATCAGGTTTTAAAATCTATTCTCCTATGTGGATCTCACTAGCTCCAAGATAATGTTTACTAGAATATATAACAGCATTATAGCACAAAATAAGCAAACAGAGTATATGCATATTGAACTTATGACTGCCATGTTAGGGAATCTAAAACATTGAAAATAGATAGCCGAAGCATTAGAAAGCTGAACACCTCCCCTGCCACATATTTTACTTATAAGATATTGTTTTCACTGTCAAAGAAATCCAAATACATTTCAAGGATCTTCTAAAAATTAGACTTTACTTTTTGTTTTTAAATAGATGTTTTAAGTCTTTGATGCGGAGTTGCCCTCTGTTTTACCTGTAGCAAGAGCAGAAAACCTGTGTGGACCAGAAATCACCTCTAGGCATCAAACCTGCAACCTCAAAAACCACTAAATGAGTTTCTTTTTCTTTCACACATCCCTTCTACACAGCAAAATATTTAAAGTGATGCCAGAAACATAAAGAAGATGAGCTACCTCGTAAACTCTTGGCTACCGAAGCTCACCCTGGAGTCACAAGCCCATTGTTTACCTTTTCTTTTGAAGCCTGGGAAAAGAATATATCAAAGTATTTCAGGCTGCCAGAACTTTGCACACACACAGACACTGGCATTGTGACAGAAAAACCAGATGAGAGAAGATGTCTAGGCTTAAATATCACGGTCTCCCCTGAGCTCTTCTTGGGAACTTGAAAGCTAGCCTGCTTCAAGGTAATGATTATAAAATCTTGCACAGAAATGGAAGCACTTTATGACTAACCTACTCTTCCTTCTGTGAAGCTGCTGGGCCTGTCGTCACCTGGCACTTCTTCACCCACACTGTAATGGGAAAAGATCTGAAATGGGCTGTTTTGTTTTCCTGCCCATGTTCGGCTCTTCCTTATGGTTTGTCATTGTCCAGTGGAGAAGAGAGGGCACCAGTTTGCAGCATATATTTTGCTGTATAGCAGAGAAAGTGAGTAATTTTCTAGGGTCACATACTGATTTGCCAAATGGACATAGATCCATTCTTTATCAAAAGGTGTGGACCAACTCATCATAAACTGCATAGCTCTAACAGAAATCTTAGCTATAACACCATCAATTTTTTCAGGAAGACATTCGCATTTCCTCTGATCTCACAAGTGCTGCTTTTAGTCTCTACACAGTTTTCACCCATGTCTTGCCTGTCCCCAGTGAAATATTCCACTTTACCACAGGAATCCCTCTGCTTCAAACCAGTACCTTTTGAGCACATAGAGCTTGCGTCTTTCAGATGCGGCATCAAATGCCTTCAGATAGCCATGGGTATAACCATCCTGTATTTCAGCTATCCTGCAGTTTAATTGAACTAATTATGCAGTTTAAATGAACAATTTGACAACTCCTCTTTCTCAATGTAAATAATGAACAAAGAAGCCAAGCTCCCTGAAACAAAGACACTGTATTTCCTGTACCATTTCTGTGTATCAGAAGTTTCCCACTAGGTCACAAACCTGAGATGTCCAAGATTTAAAATAATAGCATGATCTTAATCCTTTATATGTTCCAAGTATATGTGATATATCGTCAGGCTGAATGGAGCAACAGTTCTGGCTTATTTAAAAAACTTTCCTACCACAGCTTAGAAATACCTCGGAACTGAAGAAGGAAAAAGACATCCCACCAACATATTTCTCTGTTCTGAAGTACCAGTCCCTTCTCTCAGCAGGTTCCTTCACAAACACAGAAATTGGGCAATGGCTCTAGCTTCCTCAGGTCGGCTTCCAGGGATAGTTAAGCAATTGTCTTTTGTTTTTAAGGCTAACTGACATAACCCATTTGGCCCTTTCTTATATAGACTATGTAGTGCCTGGACAACAGAAAGACTGCAGCCACGTATGTGTGCAATAGTGAAAAAAGGATAAGTCATAAAAAGGCAATAATAATCTTCCACATTATGAATATCCCATTCACTCACCCTTGTCCCAGCCATAACGTTCTTTCAGAAGACCATCCTGTCACACTGTATAATAAGGTGATACCTTCTCCCATCATTCCATGAGATTTCTCTTTACTTAAACAACATAGCATCTTTGTATTCCAGATGTTCCCACTGAAAATCATTTCAATAGTGTATTGAAGATTAAACTGTTCCAAGATGTTGGCAACTACCAACTGAAATTCCAGTAACACACAATTTTAACATCAAGATCCTCTGTTTGAGCAATCTCTTTGCTCTGGGCTATATCCCAGCAACACCCTTCTCCATTGTCCTAGCAGCAGAAATACGAACTGTGAACACGCAAAAACTTTGGGGACCAAATACCTCTGAGCAACCAGTTCCCTGTTCTATAAGGGGACAGTGTTTGCAGATCTTGTTCCTATGAGGCCACCTGTACAAATTACAAGTGTCTCCCCAAGCCTGCAGGTCTGCCTGTGAAGGTGTAGCCCCACCACAAACAAGGATTTTTTTTTTATTATTAAGAACTTTGTAAAAACGTGTTGCATTTGGACTAGAATTTTGTCTGACAGAGGTAAATTAAAAATAAATCTACAAGTAGTTGCAAAGGAGTATTATTTCAGGTAGTTCGTTATTTGTTTATGTCAGAGACTGACTCATCTCACTCTTCAGTATTATTTCCAGCATCCCTTCACTTCTGCATCAAATATGAACTGAGTTTCAAAATGCAGCTCAAGTGATTGTAAGGCCATTTTAGAGCCATTTGTACTTCTACAGGTTCCCAATACAGTTAGGGAGTAAAGTCCTGTTTTCCTCTTCTACCCTAAGCCACGTAATAGTTTTGGTAACATAGAAATAGACCTTCTGTACTACTAGCATATCCCTGTAAAACTTTAAGTCTGAGTATTACTGGGGAGTTAACCAGATCTATACCACTGACATTTTCTCTTGTCAGTGGAAATTCCCTCTGTGTTGAGCATGCACCTGAGGTAGGTGACCTCTTTCTGAAAGAGCTCACATTTCTTTGGATCCCGTTTCCAACTGACATGCTTAATCTTATCACAACTATCTGTGAGTTCATCAGTTCATTCTGGAAATGGTCTGTGTGCACCAAATTCTCAGCCAGACACAAATGCAAGCAGGAGACATGTCAAGAAATAACTTCTCTGGTAATGTTGTAGAGGTCCTAGGAGAATCACACAAGCTAAACCCAGGACTCTCACCCTGATAACACTCCTGTCCCCATCTTTTTGATCTCCCATCTGCTGAAAGGCACCTTTAAGAACAGGTTTGAAAAAATGTAGATGAAACTGCTAGCGCTCAGCCTAACTCACTTAGGTGACAAAAGGTATGATCTTTAAGATGCACTGAATTCTTTAAAAGCCAAACAGTTCTGGTCTTGGTTTTGGGGTTTTTCTTCGAATAACTGGAACTGTGAGTGAGACCCCACAACTGGTTGAAAGCATAGTTATGCTTGTTTAATACCATAAATATCTTCTTAAAAATGGTAACTATAAAGATGTCTATATGATCATACCTGATCTTGCCTCACCCCACCAAAAACCCCCACATCTCTGTTGTGTTTGGAGAACAGTTTCCTTTTCCTGATGCTTTCAAATATTTTTATTGCACTCCATTTAAATGTACAGCAATGCCTGAAACTGCTCCAATAAAAACTCAGAGTCCACAATCTCTCCTTGTCCTGTAACATTTTCCTGGAGCCAACAATTACTGGAATTACACAACTTGCCACCATGGACTCATTCTTTATCTGTTGCTGTTTTTTAAAAAATATTTAGTCACTGAACACAAACTAGATCCTACTACAAGCCCACAGTAGTGCTAGCTGCTAGAAATTCCCTCCACATTTGTTTACTTCCAAGCTGTTACTCTGATGAGGTGGTAAGGATGAATATGTTCAGCATAGATCAGACAAGCTCCTGTCTGCAATTCAACTTCAGCAAAGTGGTTCTTCCAACCAAGCTGTATGGTTTTGGGGTTTTCATAATGCTTTTATCAGCAGATGTTACAAAATTACATGTGTGATGTTTGAAAATAATTTCGTAATGCATTTAAGCTTTAAATTACCAATATGCCTCAATCCTGACTAAATTTTAATGTAGGGGTTTGTAATAGCATTGCCAAGGTCAACATTTTATTAGTTGTGTGTTTACCTATTCCAGTTATAGTTAGCAAAAACTTTGTTCCAATTTATCCCAACCCACTACAAGTTTATTTCCTCACTTGTTCCCACCGTATCTTAGTATATCTTTTATCTATCTGTTTGCATCATGGAGACAATATAGACAAGATTGAAATTATATTATTAGAGATATGTTAGATTTGTTCTCTTTTTTTGGTAATCCAGAAGTATTTAGCAAAAGCAACAAAAGAATTTCTGAACAAAAATGGTTAAAGAACCCTTTCCTGGCTCAGGAATTTGTTTGAGCTTGCTGAGTTAATAGCTCACAATGATTGAGCTATAACAAAACCACTTCATCCCCGAGACAACAGAAATTGTGAGATAAACTCTGGAAACAAATCAAGGATTTTTGTGGGGAAACTCATGTGGTCCTGTGGAGCAAGAAGACTTGTAGGAAATGTCTTTGAAATCAAAGTTTATGAATCACTAGTGTCTATAAAAATTGCCTGCAGATGTTATAAAGTGCCCTTTCTGTTTTGATTGCCAAGAAGGTAAACTGGAAACACAGTAGTTTTAAAATGAAGGCATGAAAGGCTGATCAGTGTTATATATGTAGAGGAGAAAAACTGTTATTTTTTTTATTTGCATCATCTGTTGATGTAACTTTTGCAGCTGATGTCAAAATACAGATATAGCAAGTTACCTCTTGATTCAGGTTAGACCTTCTGTGTATGTGCTATGCCCTACTGTGCTATGCTATGCATTTGCTTGTATATACCATTTCAAAGAGTTCCCATCAGCATCTCTGATCCTCCCCAAAACATCAATCTACTTTGTTGGAACAGCATTCAAACCTCTTCTCAAATCTTTGCACTGCTTCATGACTACTTCTAATTGCTGCGGGTTTTTTGCCTCCTTACTTTTATTTACTTCCTTATGCTTGGGAAAGACTGTACCACATCCTTTTAGTCTTCTTTTCCTGGAAACAATAGCCAAGTGGTAAAAATTCCGGAAAGGTATCACAGAAGCCAGGGATCATGCCTGTTTTCCAGCTGCGCTTCTACCACTTATACAGAGATTCAAACACTCTGGAAAAGTCCTTATCTAGATGTTGTAATACTTAAAAACCCCTGAGTTAGCTGGCAACACTAGCCTTGGGAGTGCTGAAACAGTGCAAAGCATCTGTAACACACACCAGGATTTCCCTCTGTTGCCATTTGTTAGCCTAGCTGGCTGTTACTTAGTGCCAGGCACACTGATATTGTCCACAAATGTTATAAAATGTCTTCCCATAAAAACTGATTCTGCAGAGCTAGTCTAGTACCCCTGCCTGATTACTTTATAGCAAGCCTAAAGATGTTTCTTCCTTTGGCTATAACAGTTCTTCACTTTTCTCAGTTTTCTGGGTCATGCATTTAGGAGATGGGAATCATCCTGAGATCTCAACTTTTAGTCTGAGTTGAAGAAACTTCATGGGAATATATTTCATGACAAAAGCACCAAGAAAAAAAGTATTTTGGTTTCATAGTTATGAAAATATTTTTTTCTACAGCAGAAAGGAGGAACGGGAAGATACACGTTTCCTTTGCTTTGCCCTCACATGGATGGTTGGGTACATCTGAAAATAAAATCTGGCTGGGAAATAATTCGCTGACTTTAAGTGATGAAACAGCATGATGTATAGACTTAAACGAATGTTCAGGCATGTGCGCATAACACTTCAGATATGTAATAGGACATTATGAAATCTGGACTTCTTACCAAATAAAAAAATGTGGTCTGTATTACTAAACCACTCCCCTGAGCATCTGTATCAAAGGTATTGCTTTAAGACTCTCATTTTCACTTATGCCACTGAACGTTGTGCTGTACAGAGGGGAAGAAGTTAAGCTCAGCATTTCCTGTCCTTGGTTATTTTTAGAAAATGGAGGTACTGTATACATCTGTGAAACTGCTGCATCTGTACAAAGCACTTTGTGCCAGGCTGCTGTAACATTGTGCTCAGAGGGAGCTGGAGGCAAGGCTCAAAGCAGGTGATGGTCTCAGAGAGCTCTCCATCTGGCGTTAAGCGTGAGTGAAGAGGGCACTGTGTGATGGTGGAGATGGTGGTCATGCAGAGCCCAGGAGTGCAGGCCTTTTTCCTTTTTTTTTTTTCCTTTGTTGGCCTCCATTTCCACTGACTGAAGAGGCAGAGTTTGGAACAGCCTGGGCTGTTTTCCAAGATGCTTTTAGTGGTGTGTTTGAAACAGTAATAGTTCCATATTTTCTTTGCTCACACTGTCTACTTCAGCTTCCCAATGCTGATACATTGTGCTCAGTTTGGACATAAGAGGCAGGACATAGGGAGAAGTACTACAGCGTGAGTCAAATTGGAACAAATAGTGTCAGTATTAAAAAAAGGTCACCTGACATTTAAAGTTCACTATTATTTTTGAAGGAAATTATTTACAGAGCTGCAAATGAGACAAAGGCGTCTGGGGCTTGATTTCTAAAGGAAGAGATGTTTCTCACAATAAAGGGACAGCAGCTCCCCTACAGGAATATAGTGCCCTAAAACATACAGGATGAAGTGTGCGTGAGTTTAGTTCTCATCTTATCGAGTATGTTTCTACCCATGTTCTCCAAGATCGCTATCCAAAACTCCACATGACCCAAGAGAGATTTTCCAGCCCCATGACTCTCTACGGCTGAGCTTGTGAGGGTTGTGATTCTTTTCACCTGCACCCCACCACCAATTTGTCATAAACTACCTGAAATGAAGTTATCCCAATCAGTTCTCATCCGTACCCTGAGGCATGATGCTTTGCCCACTCTCAGACAGAGTCAGATTTTTTGTTTGTGGGGGAAGACAATGACTGCTAATGCAACAGCCCCTACACTAAACACCTACTTAAACAACTCATGTTTTACTCTTCAGTTTGCAGTGGTTAACCATTTCTTTCCAAAGGGGCTGTCAAAATAGTCCTGCACTCCTATTCATTTTGCATGATGGAGCATTTAATTTCCTTGTTTCACTCATTATGGTTGCTTTTATTTGTTCAAACCTCCCTGGTATGCTCCAAAAACTACATGTAAACTCTTACAGATGTATCCTTTTTTTTCCTGAATCCTGATTACGAGTAGCATCTTTACATTCACATGAGCGTGTGTTGAACATTAGACTTTCTGAAGACATATATCTTTCTGCTAATTCTTTTGACTTTTTTGTGTTGTGGCCAGAGCCCAAGAATTGATTTCTGCTATTATCAGGCGTCACCTTCAGCTACACTTTGAATCCAGTGAAAGGCTCTACAAAATGTATTGCAAAGTGATTTTCCTTCCACAGAGGAAAAAGGTAAGTCATTCCTAAATTCCAACTATGGCTAAATTATCTGATGTTGGCAATGGTTCAGAGACAATCTACAAACAAAATTATAATCACTACGCCTTCAGTTTCCATAGGTCTGGCCAGAAAGGATTTTTCTCCCAGACCTTATCCCATTTAATCTTGTTTCCTTTGTCTTCATCCTTTCACTCTCTTCTTCATACTTAATTTCTCACGCTCCTCTTTGAATCATTTTCTCAGTCTCCACTTTGGTTTCCCATTCCAGTTATCATCCTTCTGTTAATACCACTAGGTGCAAGAAAATTCCAAATGAATCAGATTTGGCTCAGGTTTTAGGATATTTTTTTCTCTTCTAAATAAAGCTTAGATAGGAGTTGGAGTCTGAAGTACAGATTCTAAAACCTGAGTGAATGACTTTTGCTGGTACATCTGTACTTTGCATCTAAATAAAAGTTGTTCTCCAATGATTTTGAGTATCTGCAGCTGAAGTGTTAGGTGTTGCATTTAGACATTCACATATAAAATGTTTTCAACTGCAAATTTGAATATTTATAGTGGCTAAAATCTTCTGTAAGTGAACCACCGATCTTGTCTAGAAATAAATGCTTCATACCAGTAAAGTTTGAAGTGCCGTATTCCAGTTCCAGGAAGGCTTTTATTCCACCTCTTGAGTGGGTTACAGGAGCAAAGAAGAGCAACAGTACATTTTTGATGATTTATATTCTAGTCTGGTCTTTCTTTCATTTACACCAATGTAATAAAGAATTTTAAAAATGATTCCTTTGATTTTTAGAAATTCCAGTGCTGATATTTGAGGTCAAAATGAGGCTGTATCTTCAGCTAAGGATCAGATACTGTTTAAAGAAACCCCTGTTACAGTCTGAATCAGATTACTGCCAACATGGACATACTCCAAAGCAAGGCTACTGCAGTCGCCTAGGGTGTTGGACCCATCCAAGCCCGGTCATGGTATGGGAGCAAAGGCCTAAGAAAGCTGATCCAAACCAGGGTGCAGAGAAAGGTGACCAGACTCCAAACCTGTTTGGGAGTTTGGCTCCTTTCCATATAGATTTAGCTCTCTCTTTCCTTTATTAGTGTTTGTTTTGCTTAAGAATGGAAGAAGGAGAAGTGAAGACCATGGCCACTTACCAGAGGCCAGAGGCACCGCACAGGATGACACCATGAGTTACTAGCAGATTAATAGAGATCGAGACCTACTGACTTGTGGCACCATTCTGCTGCAGAGCGGATCTTACTTCCCCTAAATCTCCACCGTGCTCTTACCCTTACAACTTCAGTTTGAGAGCATTTGGTCCACAGTGTCAGCTACTTGCCTTTCTCTCTCTTTGTCCCCAGGGTGAGAGGAATTCAAGCAGAAACAATGGAGTTCTAATGATTTAGGTGTAAGGTTACAATAAATGTTCAATTACTTTGCATTTTTAACATTTCTTAAGGACTTCAGCATAGGTACACATGAGCAGCCATAGCCTGAAAAGTAATCTCAATAATGCCATGTTTCTCATATTGTGTTTAATTAAGGTGTTTCTCAGCCAAGATAATGACATAAGAGTTCAAAAGGAGTTGCAAGAGCCTAATTAATAATAATCCCCATTCCAAAGAGTATACAGAAATTTGGGAAATTAGTATGAACAGAACTATTGGTCTTTCTAATCCATCCTTTTTCTTTGGACTGCTACTCATTAGCCATGCCCCAAAGTGCTCTCTACTCATTGCTGTCCAACTCCACGCTGTTTGAATCTTCATCTTTTGTTAGACTTTTCAATATCGTAATTATGTTTTCAAGTGAAAAATCTCTCACTAAACCTCAACCTAAGCTTCCTTCTCATTTCTCATTTCAAGTCACAGTGGAAACAAGACAATGGCCATTACAGAGTTAGCCCTTTTTTATATGACATTTGTTACATTTAAGTTTTCCTGTCAGCACCATTTTTCAGACTACAGACATTCAAGCTCTGCAAAACAAGCAATGGCTGTAATATAGCCAAAGGCAATCATAGCAAGAGAGCTTCAGTAAGCATCTTTAGGGAAGCTTTTACATTTGGAATTTTCTTTAGCTTGATGCTAATTATTTAATTACTAATGACTTTACTTTTTTTAGACCAGCTAGAGGAATACAGACAACAAAAACATATCTAGTACCAATGACTGTGTGGGTTTCATAGTTCTATTTGTAAACATGGAGTTTTGGTTCCTAGATCCAATCTCTCTCTCTGAACTAGGGGTCAAGATATGAGTGGGGAAAAAAGTAGGCAAATTGCTTTTTTCCCCCATTAAAAGTGATGAAGAGCTTCCTTATACAATTTAAATGACATGTCTGTGGTGGTATGTGAAAGATTGGTTCCCCACAATGCATTTTTCTTTGTAAACATCCTGTCAGCGTGCTTCAATGAGTTCTGAATTGTCTTATCTCTGCCTCAAGGGCAGTTGTCTTTATAATGCTGTGTTTTAGGATGTTTTAAAGCTTGATCTAGTCTATGAGGAAGAGGCACTCTGTGGCACATTCCTTAATCTGGGTCCCAGTGATGGCTGCATTCACAGCAGAGCACACTGGAAATTGATGGAGGTCCCTTCTGGGCTCAGCACCTGTGAAAAGTAAGGTGTGGAAAGAAGGCTAATATCTGCTCAGGTCTTCTCCTGAAATGGATTTGCAACATGCAGCCCAAAACATTCAGACCATGGAAGTGCTCCTGGGGTCCCCCAAAGCAGTAATAATTGAAGCATAGCATTTAAAACTTTTAACAGCTGCAAGTAGGATTGTTAAACACTTCCAAAAACCATGTTGCATTTGAAAAAAACAAATGCCTCTCCACAGCCCTACTGGCAAATGACTAAACCTTTAGGACTTTTCTCTTGTGTGCATGCTATCAGATGCAAAGTTTACACAAGGGACTAGTAGGTGACAGCCTCAGGAATTTTGAAGTTAAGTAGGGAAGGAGTAAATTAAATTCCCAAATGCTATGAGATGCCAATTTAATCAGCTTCCTTAGAATATTGCAACATGAAATGCTACAACCAAATCAGTTGTTTATCAGTACTGTCGGTATTTTGACAGCTGGAACCCACTTGATTGTCAGGATTCTTGAGGTGCTGGCGGTCTGGCTGACATGGTCCCTACTCTTAATGAAGTAAATATATTACCATGTGCTATGAAAACCTCATCATTCTGCATATTTACATGGACCTCTTGTCCATGTAGTCAGTCTATGTTAGGTTTTGTGCCCTTACGTAGGCTCTTGGCTAGGATTATGGTTACATTGTATTTTTGCTTTTGTAGAAACCATGGTTTCTGTAACAGCAGGTGTAAGGTGACAGGTACACTCTCCAACTGGCATGCCTGGATGAAGTTCCATCTCACAAGTTCGTATTAGGACCAGCTCTAATAACTAACAGCATAAAAGTCTTAAAATACCATACAAAGCTAGATGACAAATGCTTGGCCTTCTTCCACAAGTTGGTAAACGGAAAGCTATAGCTTTCTAAGACATCTTTCTTGGCTGTCTTGCCAGTCTGGACATTCCTCAAGCACTTGATCCAGGTTAAAACCATTTCTCTCTGCTTTGTTCTGATTACTATGACATAAACATATCATGAGCCTCTTACTTTCCCAGAAGGGAAACTCTTTCATTTCCCAAAACCAGGATAGGAGCCTTTCTTTAAAGAGCAGCCAGCAGACAAACCACATGGGACTTGAGAAGATGGCTTTTCATGTGCATTGACAAATACAAATTCCCAGCATCCTTTCCCATGCAGGGCTTAAAGCTTTTAGGATAGTTAACAGTCTTAAAAGATATATCTGTGGCTTTCTTTGTCTTAACAGTACTAAGCTGATAAGATAGGAGAATGGTGTAACTAAATCAATAGAAAGTTTTAACAGTTGCCCAATAAAATGCCATGTGGGTTCAGAAGCCCGGGACAAGAATTGCAGTAAGACTTAGGCAATTCTGACTGACTTAAAATGATTTGCTCTGATAAACAGTATTCCTAGTAACTTGCAGTCTTTTTTTTCTTGTGGATTGTTATTAAAAAGAACAATAGGAAATAATAATAACAAATATTTAAAATAAGAAACGTTTTTACTATTTGTTGTCTTTGGAGAATGGAATTATAAGTGTTCACAGGCAACACAATCTTTTTGAAAAATGTCCAAATGGACAGGACCAATATGTCCTCAGTGTTTGAACATACTCAGATCTTCACCTGATGTCCCTCTCCGCCTTCTGGAAAGTCAGTACAGGGAAACAAAAATGCATTCTTTTTTTTGGGACACGAACAGCTGAACTCAACAGTCATTCTCAAAAGTGATCTTTACACCCCTCCTTGATACCACAAAACCAACAAAACTGTCAGTGGAGCCTCGGAAAAAAATTAATTTTGGCTCAGTTTGTCATGGGCAAAGACAATGTAACCCTGGCATGACCCACAGCCCAAAGTGACCTGGGGAGGTGATGGGAGAAGGCAGAAGTGTGACGGCTGCCTTGTATAGCAGGACAGCTGCAGTTTTCTTACACGGCACAGGCACAATTATCCCTGCCATGTTGGGTCACAAGAAACAGGCATGCTGCCTCATATCAGCTCAGGTGCTGGGCCATGGCCAAAAAGACATACATAGTCCTGGGCTACAGCCGAGCACTGCAGGCAGTCTTCTGCTCCTGAAGCCCACACACCAGATGCAGCTGGTGGAAATAAGGGCCAGATGTGTGAGCTGGATGCATAAAATGTGTGAGCTGACCTGTCTGCCAAAGTCCCACCCCCATTAATCCACACTATGTAAATCCCTCAGTAAATCCACCCCAACAATGGCAGCCCAAGCCTTCTTCCATCAGCACTGACTGCCCCTGAGCTCGGCTGCCCTGGCAGCACGGGAAAGCCTTTGGGTGCCAACCACACTGTGCACCTGCGTCATCCTCCCTGCATGTAAAACAAGAGCAGCTCCCAGGGAGGGGAAGGGGAAGAGTATAGTCACCACGACCTGGGACCCTAGAGCTGCCTGGTTGAATTTGCTCTGTACCTGTGGCCGTAGCTGGTTCACTCTGGTCAAGCAGTTAGAGGACCCATCCATGGTCTTGGAAAACAGGGGTCACCTATACATCTCTTTGAGGAGAATGTGGAACTGCATTTAAACAAAAAACAGGAGCATAACTTCTGCCCATCTACATCTCTTGATATTCATCCTAAAGAAAAATAATACTCTAACAGTAGTCTGAGTGTTGGCTTAAGAACCAGCAAATCCTGTACTTTAATCCTACTGTCCTATTCATTTAAGTGACTATGATATACTCCATTCCTAAAATACAGAAAATACACTTTTTATTTCCTAACTAGTAAAATCACAAGGACTATTTTCTAAAATTTATAAATTGATTTGAAGTCAGTTTTGTTGCTAACTCAGATGAAGGATTAGGCCATAATGAAAATGTATTGTCTGCATTTAGATCATCACCAGACATACAATAGTGTCTATTTGGACTTTTTATACATTTGTGATTTTAAATATTAAAATATGCAGGTTAGAAAATGGTCTTTCTTTTGAAGTCTTCACTATCTCTGATGTCATAGGTCTTTCTTACTATTATTTATGTAGCAATAGTTATACTGTCACATAAAATCACACATATAGAAAGCACAATATAGATTTTTCTTTCTGTTACTGTATATTATATTCTCTTCATTATAACAAAACATCTCTTCCTCAGATGACTCTCAAGAGAATGTGAACTCTGTGTTGTGATCTGAAGGGCTTGCATTATACATTTGCCTGGAGCTTTCATTATTAATGGACCCTCCTTGAGCACATCTTAGCTAACTGACATTCATTTGAGACCACTGGATTCCTAAACTTCCCTGACATTACAGCATTAACTCAAGATTCATGGTCTAAAGATGAACAGATAAGTAAAAAATATTTTTATTATGAGGTCTCAAAAGTTGCTAACTTGACAGCAAAGTGGATGCAATAAAACTATATTGAAAAATGTTACTCTAGAAAAATATGCATTTATACTCCAGTTTACAATTTTTTTCTATTATTTCAATTAAAGCAAAACAATAATTTAAATTATTTTCAATTAAATTGAAACTTCTAGCATGGTGCTAGTATTTTAAAGTAAATATAAGAATTAATTTAATTATATTGTGTTTGTAGTCAAATTTGCATAGAAAGATTTTTAAAAATTATTTTCATGAGTATTTGAACAATAAAATTAGCATCACAGGTTTTTTACAGTAGCATTGGTCTTTGACAGCTATAATATGTCAGTCTGTACAACCGTAATATGAGACTCTGGTAGGGATAAGTATTGGATTTGTTTCATGTCAAGGCTTCCTTCAGATTTTTCCATAGACTCCCTCCTGAATGTTTTTTCTTTTAACCTGTCCTGAACCTCTTCTGTGTTATGAGTCACTTACTCTAACCACTTTGTTCCTTTGTTTCCGGCACTCGGAGAAGCAGAATCTGAGAGGAGAGGACGCTCACAGAAAAATCCCAGCCTCACTGCAGACAACGCCAAAACCCCCTTGGTTTTTTGGGGTCCAGAATGCAACCCTCAGCAACATGCAGCAGGCAGCTGGTGGCAACTATGGAAAACTGCCCTTTGGCGTTCTTTCTACCACTGAAGCTGATGTTTGTATCACAAAACATGTTACTAAGGATGGCATTTTTTGAACCCTCGTAAGATATCCAGGGATCTGTAGCACACAATACGTATGAGTCCCCAGGTTCATTCCTCCTAGCACAGCTGAATTTCCAAGTGTCTAAGACTCATCCCCTTGCCTTGATGAGCAATTTGTCCTTCACGTAGTTTCTGCTAATTCAGGAGAGCATAAAGTCCTACTCAGAGCCCCAAGAGAATTTCACCAGTGAAAGTTCAATACGTGTGTGGTAAATCAGAACAGCTGATTAATAGCATAGATGTCTTTGCTATGTAGTTAAGAGGAGATCTGAGGAAATAGGTGGGGAGAATGAAGCCTTTAGGCAAACATAGTCCTCTCTCTAGATGGACATACTGTTTCACAGGAGGTCTTTTTAAAAGCTGTGCTAGCAGAAGATCCATAAGCTCTAGGCCATGTCCCAGCTACATGGCTAGTCCTGAAATCCTCGCAGCTGTGTCATATTGCCCTCCCTGGGGTATGTGTTTCTGTTTGAGGGATGTGATGTGGCATGTTTTCAGAAATACAAGTCCATAATTTTATTTTCAAGACACCATTTTTTAATAGATTAGGCAAAGGGTACTGTGTTTAGACATATTTATCAAGGCACTGTAAAAGGAGACATGATAAACTTTGCACAAGGATATTTGTGTACATCAGCTCTCCGAATTTTCCTTTGACAGCAAATCACTCCCCCAAAATGCAAGTAAGAAGATTTCATCTGATGTGCCAACTTAGGAACCTAATTTAAGTGATTTGAATATATGCCTGGGAGTATCTTTTTCCACTGACTACAGAAAAAGTTCAGGGTAATTGTCTGGGATAAATTATTCACTAAAGTTAGGTTCCTGAACTTAGACCGTATGAGTGTCTCTATTGCCCATCTTTTATCTGAGTTACGACTACTAAAGGTGAGCAGCCAGCAGCTGGGGATGCAAAAATGGAAGCAACCACATGTGGTCAAATAGTTAAAAAGGTAAGCCAAAACATTTACAAAGGGACTTGTTCCTATATTTAATAAAAATTCTTTTGAAGATATTTTGAAAAATTGCCCTACTGGGAACAATTTCTTCACACTCCCTAGAGAAGGACATTGCATCTGGAAGTTTTACCTATTTTGACTTTCTCAGGACATGAAAATGGCTTGGGATTAACCTGAGGCAGGATGACACCTCAGAAGGTTCTGTGGTTTTTTGAATGCCTGGAAACCCTTCAAAGGGCATACCAACTCACAGAGAGTTACGGTAATATTAAAGAAACACAGAAAAACTGAGCAAGAACCAGCTCCTTCTCAGAGACATTTGTGGCAAATGACACATCTGTGTGTGGTCGCTGGTGGCCCTTCTCCCACTGAGGGTGAGATGCCGTGGCTTGCAGCTGTCCGCAGAGGTTCAGGCTAAGGACTGAGGGTGCAAAGCAAACGTGAGGCACCATTCACAGTCCTGTGTGCACAGTTCCTGCAAACTGCAGGCCATGGGACAGATCTGAGGGTGCCGACCAGGATGGGTTATAAAGGGGTATATGTACATATATAATATAAGGGCTTTCCTCTGTTCTTGTTCCAGTGGAGAATAAACTACCAGGCCTTTTTTCCTGACTTTGGAGAAAAGCCAAGTATCTATCCCATGGGGAATAAATTATACGCATAAAATATGAGGCATCAGGTAATGTAATAGCTCAATTTAGATGCACTATTGACATGACACTAGTGCTTATTACTAATGAATACACTGCTAGTGAATCATTAATAATGGGAGTATCTAGCTACTGTGCCTATGAATGCTTTATTGTGAAAAGGTGGAAAGTTCATTTAAGCTGTTGGATATTGTGGGCCAGTTGTTTGCTTCACTTTTGACCTTTTTGATCAGCTATTCTGAATTAGGTTTGTGAACAAAAGGAAAGAATATGAGTTGAGTTTTGAAGGAAATTGGGTGGCAAGGGTAATGGGACTGTTTTGAATACCTTCACTACATTTTTTTTTGCACCACACTTCCAATTAAGTGCTAGGGAAAGTGGGCAGAGGGCACAGAAATCTAGAAATAACTGTTAGAAACAAATCAGCAATAAGCAGACCTAGCAGAGGATATGCTGGAAGAAGAGGATTTAAAGAGTCAGAGGAGAAGGAGATATTTTCAAAAGGAATTTGCAAAGGTACAAAGACAACTGCAGAGGCGTGGAAGTATGAAATACAATGGCTGCAGGGGACTGCCCCTCTGCATAGGCCATATCCCAAACCTCGCTAAGGCTCTCATCCTAAAAATTAGATCTGCTCAAATGGCTGCACTTGTGGGAACCGGGACTTGGAGCAGGGACACTGCAGGTGTGCTGCATCACTTGGAGTGTAAGGAAAGGCTCAGTTTTGTCCAAGCCTTGTGCAAGTTCATTAAACTTCATCTGTGTCTTCTGGCACCAGAGGGTGCCAGAACAAACCCTTGCCTGGCATACTGGTGGCTTTCAGGCAGCTCTGTTTTTTAAGGCAGAGCTCAGGGCAGGCTGGAAACCTTCACAGTGATGGCTGATGCCAGGCAGACAAAACAGCTCCAGCTTCTCTCAGGAGGGCACTAGCACCACCAGCAAACCCAAACCATTATAGCCTGATGTTTCGGTCCTCACCAGAGACCAGATAGACCCACATAGCTGGATTCAGGGAGTGATCCATGTTTCAGGCCTCTCACAGGAATTGCTGCTACATCCCAGGATAGCTGCTATTTAGTGAAATAAATCAGGAGTTTCAGATGCATGAAAACTGCATGGATAACAAGCTTTGCACAGGACACACTAGCTGGACCCTCATCCAAACCAAAATATTTTACAACCTGTTTGGAATCTGAGGAGTAGGATGCAGAGATGTGAGGTCTTGTGACAAGCTGGCTCAGCTTCTGGTTTTGAAGCAATTCTACTGATGAAGTTTTGCAAGCCCGGGATCACCCCTTGTTATGCCCTTGCTAACTGACTGAAGCTTTGCTAATATCAATATGTGCCCATGCAAAAAGAAACATCGTTTTGAAAAACACTGCTGCCTTACAGGAAATAAAGTTTTCAGTTAAAAATTAAATTAAAAATTTCAGTTGAAAGAGAAAAGTATCATTTCTCTAAATTTTGGGGTATTCAAAGTTACTTTATCTATTCAGAGCCCGGGCCACTGAACAAGCACTGAAAGAGACTCTCCCCATGTAGGCACAGTGATTTTTCATTTTGCATTTTCAAACCAGCCCCAAAATCTATCCTGGATTTCCCAGTTCCATTCTCCTAGGTACTTCCATAGTACTTAAGACAAAGTTTCCTGGGAATAGGTCACATGTAGGATCTCAGATGAACAGAAATTTTATAAATGCTGTCTTAAAAAGAAGAGTTGTCTCTAACAGCTACTTAATTAACAGAAAATCTCCCTTTGATGGGGATGCCCCAGGCACCAAATGAATACCTCCGAGCAAGATGACTTGTAGAAGCTTTTGTTTTACATAGCCCCACAACTTTTGTTAAATTTCTAGCTCAAAAGCCAGAAACTGTCATGAAGGCAAAATTTACTCTTACATTTCAGTTTGTGCATTGTTTTTTCCCCTGAGATTCACCAGTTGAAATCCAAATTGCTTTTGTTTGGGGGTAAACATTTTACGAGTTTACAGTCACATTTTGTTCTGAATTCCTAAATATGGATCTGATTTGTGTGATTTGTGTGAGCAGGATTGCATCTCTGCTGCAAACTAACCACCCAAAAGGACAAACTGGTCAGGATGTTTCATGACCTTGACCTTCACCTCCGAACTCACTTTATTAGTCTGCAGAACCCAACCCAAAATAAATGTACTCAGACTTGCTTGGCCTTTTCAGCTCCCACCCTGCACCCTGCACAGCCCTTTTTGCATCAGTTTTTCTCCTCTCTCTTAATCCAGATTAGTCATGTGAGCCATAGGAATCCTTTAACCCTTGATGTACCAGATGGTGTCAAACTATTTTGACACAGGTGCCAGGTTTTTAAATACAGTATACCCCAAAATCACAGTGTTTATGATCTATGAACTGAAACACTTCTTCTTGTGGAGATCATTTGCTTACGATTAAAACAACAACTTGTAGAAATACTACCCTCTGAAAAAAAGTGGAACCATAAGTGAACATGTAGTGCATTGTTTTTCACAGATGATGTAGTTTAGCACAGTATATGAATTTGTAATGGAAAATAAATAGAGTTTAGGAAGCAAGCATTATTTGTAAGCTGGACGATTTCTGTGTGTGCTCTCCTGGGTTCTCTTTCTCAAATGACAATATCTTAGAGGAGACTGCAAGCGATTCCCAGTTCAAAAGGCAGCGAAAGAGGGTACAGTAATTCTCCTGGAAGCCAGACTTTCAGTTTTTTTCTGGCGTGATGTACATCAGGCAGAGTGTAACAATCTGGACTGCAACTGATAAAAATGGAAGTCTTCCTTTCCTTATAAACCATATGAGTATTTGCTAGCACTTGCTATGATTTCCCTCAGTCCCCAGACTATACTGGGTGAACATGCAATGAAAGTTCCCAAATCTCCAATCAGATATGGGGGTGTATGGAGCCTGAAACCCAAAAAGGCTCTGCACAAATTACAGCCCAGTATCCCCCCCCACGATGGCTCAGATTTCAGGATCGATGCTCTAATTATCCCAAACTTGAAAAGTATGCTAAAAAAATGTTTTTTGCCAAATAGAGGAGAAGGAAATGGAAAAGCCATTTCCAGTGTGAACAGACATGTCTATGCCATAAAGACATTTGGGGTTAGTTTCAACAGAGTTGTCAACTGTCGCTGTCAACCCTGGGAGTGTTTAATCATTGCAGTAGTGATATATCCTTCAGTATGGGAGGTACTATTAAGGTGTTGTATTTCCTTCTAAAAGCCTCTAACAATCTCCTTTCTCAGAATGACTGCCCTGGTGTTATACAGTCAGTAGTTAGGAGCAAGCAGAGTACTTACCATCCAGTATTCAGATTTTCAGTGGGCATTTTGTGCCACTTGGGTCATGGAAAGTTTTGACACATGAGGGTTGTGTGTCCCCAATTTTGCCCTTGTTTTTCTCCCAGACTTCTTCCCTTCCTAGTCTCAGTTCTTGTTTATCCAAGTCCTGCTCCCCAAATGCCAAATATTTCCACTCCATGCACACAGATGAGCTTTACAGCATGTGCACAGTAAACCCAATACTTCTGTGTCACATTAGACCTACTGCACATGTGCACACGCTATGTGTATAGTAAACGTGCAGAGGGTCTGATGCTTATTTAAAACGGTATGCTCCTGCATGCAGCACATCACAGTCCATACACACGTATTTCTTGATGGCCAGTTCTTGACTACGGTATGCCTTCCGCCTTCTCCCATCCTGCTATCTGCAGGGGGACAATTTTCATAAATCTGTTTCCCTTCTGGACCCCTGTGGAGG
Source organism: Scopus umbretta (assembly GCA_013400535.1). NCBI lineage: Eukaryota > Metazoa > Chordata > Aves > Pelecaniformes > Scopidae > Scopus > Scopus umbretta. The sequence continues at coordinate 37,153 of VZTL01000718.1, forward strand.
ACGGTGTGTTGTATGCTGAGTTGCTGTGACAGCCCGGCTGCAAACACGGTATGGCAGGGCTGTAGGCTATTTCGAGCTTTTATAAAAACTTGGGTATCTGAACATGAGCTTCAGAAAAATCTGGGCCCAACCGCAGATCCTGAAATATTTGAAAATCTGGATCACAGTGTGGTTCTTCCATCTGCTCAGCAATAAGCTTTGAACAGACAATTAAATAACAATATTGGAAAGAAGACTGATTTCGGCTCTGCAGTAGCACGAGGTGAGCGGGTGGCTGGCGTGGGCAGGACTCCCTGCTCTGCCGCAGCTGCTGGGGGGCCGCTGTCCCGGGGCAGGTGATGCTGCATAACTGGAGATCCTCTGGCGCACTCCATGCTGCCACGTCCCTGCACTGCCACGACAAATGCCTGTTGTGTGGCATCGGCGGCTTTGTAGAAAGCCCTACAGTAGCGCTGGACTCATCTTTGCAGACCTGCTTGTCTCTGGCAATTTGTCTGTAATGCCTCAAAGAACTATGTATTTGAATAATTTGTATATATATTGCTCACTCCGTACAGTAACTGTGTAGAGGATCTGAGAAATATCCACCACACTGACAAGTGCAACAAACCTTAAATCTCAGTTTAATAAATATGGAAAAGAATTGACTACAGGGTGACTTCAGAGCTTCGCTCACCACATTATGTTTCAGTACAAGGCACATAAAGGTTCACACCTCTGCATTAAATTCTTTGGGTTTTGTAATCGCACGCTGAAAGGTGGCCCAGGTTACTGACAGCAGAGTTTGGCTGCAGCCGTAAATAGCCCTATATGGTTTCCTACAGGAGACAGCTTTCTACCCACAACACCTGTACAAATCACAGACATTCATATTTTTCAATCATTCTCTGAATATCTCACATACTACAGAAACCAGTGGTTGTACTGAGGATACTGTAAATTGTAAACTAGTACTTAACTATCTCGTGACAAGAGAAAGACTTCTCCTCCTTCCCCATTTTTGGGGGGTCTTTTCTAGCTAGTTACTGTGGTGGTGATAATATAAAATTCTGTGTATGCATATGAATATGTTCATATATTTTGAAGGACAGCTGCAATTATTCAGTAACTTTCTCATTTAGATTTGCATTGGTGGATATTCTTAATATTAATTTATGTGCATGTGAAAGGTGACATTAAGGTAAGTCAAGCATCTTGGAATTTTATATTTGAGAACTTTTATATATTTCTTGATAACTTTAAAAAGCTAGGAAGTTTCATGAACCTTCCATCCGCCCACTGGCCTCTATATTTGCCAACATCTTGTGCTGTTCATTACTCATTGGAGTTCACTTCCACTGAAGAAGATGGATTTCTACCTAAGAGGAAGCCTATGCCATGGTTTTGCAACAGAGTAACATTCTTCCAGTCTTCAGAAAAACACAGGTGAGCTCACACAAATTGGTGATCTCTACTTCTGTAGTGGCTGTTTAATAACACAATGGCTCGCCATCTCTCCAGCTTGTGGTATAGCTTAGCTCCACTGAAAACACACTTTCCAGTCAAATGAAGATGACTTACAGCCTAATTTATTTTTATTTGATTTACTTTTATTAATTTATTTTTTTTTTTATTTAATATTCTCTCTGTTCTTGTTTGCCCCTCTTTTACTCACTCCTCAGCATCTGAAAAATGAGATAATATTTGTGTTTAAGCTAAACTCTCAAACCCATCATGTTCAAATCAGTTTGAATTTGGGGAAAATGAGTTCGTGCAGGCCAGCAAACATGGCTGCCCTGCAGAAGTGCCTGAAATTACCCATGATAATTGTTTTCATATTATCTCTGCTGTAACTCTACAGTGATATATTTACTGCCTGTTCTGGCAGAGATACAGCAGCGCTATGTGGGCAAGTACATGGCAGACATTCCTGTGTTTGTAATTATGGTTCCTTGCACATACCAGATGAACTGAAGCATGGCACAAGTGCCTGTGTGTTTCTTCAGTTCATATCCAGACACTTGCTTTAAGCTTTCACCAGTCTGGCAGAGGAATCCCTTGTATTCAGCCTTTCGTCTTCAGCATATAGAAATTTTTATTAAATCAGAAGAGTGATGAAACGTTGAGACCATCTTCTGCACATCCGATACAAACCAGGAGGCCAAATTTTTACTCATATGAGCAGTTCAATTAATGTCAATGAGATCGTTTTCATGAGCACAGTGGATAAATTTTAGCAAAATTGAGACTTGCGGTTTTTTGTTACATTTGTTATGAATGAATGTGACATAGCTGCAAAACTGGGAAGCGAACCTAGCGAAACTGTTAAGTACCACAAAGGGTACTACCAGGGAAATCCTGGTTCCAATGAAATTAATGGGAAACCTGATGTATAGGACAAGCATCAGAAATATGGTGTATAACCACAAGAATTCTCAGGCATATGCTCTTAGTTAAACAGTTTAGAAATTTTACTTCTTACATAAAATCTAATATTAAGAATATTTGTGTTAGTTTAGACCTCAAATAATTTGAAGAGCTCTTCATTTCAACAGATCACCTTTCACATGGTGGGTTTTCTTATTTGTGGTAGAAGACTAAAATTTGTTTCCACTGAAGAACATAATTGTGTTCTGTGTGAAGTATTGTAGGTGAATTTGGACTACGTGATATCTTTTTCTAATTAAAGCCAGGCTTTTGCCTAATTACGTCTGAGTAAGGATTTCAAAACTTGGGTCTGACAGATTTTGTGCATGTGATAATTTTATTGTGGCAAATAAATTAGATTCAGTCTTATGCAGCTACATTCATGGCAAGATGGGAAAATAGGACCAGGCCAAGACAAGTTCATCTTTACAGCATCTGGAAACGCCTTGTGAAACTTAGTAGTCTCGGGAATATTTTGAAACAACCTCTGAGTGCCTGTGTCCACACTGAACTGGAAGCTGGAATGGTGGGTTACAGTCGCTCCCAGATTTTCCAGCTATATCCCTTGTCTTCAGCTGGGGCTTCTGCAGAAAAGCCCTGGAGGCTGGATTTAGGAAAAACATATGATATTCATACATGTTGGAGCCTATGGGGGGGGGGGGGGGGGGGTGGGGAAGACCGCTATGCTTGTTATACATCAATGCATTCTGAAAAGTATTTGAGTTCTCCTTTCAATAACCAGCCAGAAAATATTTACAATTATTTTAAGTTCCCCATAGTCTAAACAAATTTACTCATTAAGAACAACTGAGTAATAAAAACAAACATACCCAACCACGTAAACCAAATGCAAAAATCTGCCAGTCATTTGTGAAAATGGTTTTGATTTGACTATAGCTAAATTGGTGGGGATATTATTTTCCCTCAGTATGGCTGATGTGGTTTTACATAAAGGGTTTAATAAAATAGGTGGCATTAGTGAAATGCAAAAAAAAAATGTGTCAGGGATCTTATTTTCACCTAACAATATTGAGAGTTAAAAACAATAGGCACTGTGGATTCTTTTCAATCAAATATACTCTGTACCATCTCTCGTGAGAGGAAATCCAGAGCTACAGTGATAAGTGCTCAGTGATAAATGCTCAATTACGTACAGAAATAAGTGACATAAATTGTATTCTAATATTCTGCTTTTCCTATAGTACACATGCAGCTTTCTATGAGCCTGAGCACACCATGACCATAATATGAGGGTTTCCAGTGATCTTGATTCTGTAAAGAACAAATTTTATTAGCAGTAGAAAACACATCTCCCACAGGAATCTCTGCAGGAATAAATACCTGTTGTTTTTTTTTTTTCTTGCAGCTTTGTTAGTAATTTTATCTGTGTTTGAATTGCAATGTATTTCTCTCATTCATGGCAGAGAGAGAATTTTGTTGTTACAACAGGTTCATTAAGTGGCATTTCACTATTTGTTACTGGACCAAAAGTAACAATAGCCGAAGTACACAATGGTATAAAAAGTGCTGGGAAATTTAAGCTCCTGACTGTTTTCTCCCCCAAGAAAGTGGACATTTCTATCACAAGGCTGAGATGTTTCCTAAATACAAATATCACATCTCAAATTTATATCAAAAACTCATTTTGGGTAACATCAATTCAAAATGTTGCAATTCAAACCTTTAGTTCAAAACAAACATATTGTCTCCAACTTGCTCAACAAAAATACCATTTAAACATAATGAGATTCAATATTTCCTAGCAAATATTTTTCATTTCAGCAAAACATCATATTCTCTAGAGCAAACATATCGGCCAAAATCTTTGCATTTAGCTCATTTCCCACAAAATGAAATGCCAATTTGGGCTTATTCTGTGCCTAGTAAGTGCATTTCTAAAACTGTGTAGTTAGCTTTCATTATACTTCTCCTGCACATTATGTTAGTCGAAGTAGAACAATATTTAATTAAATACATTAACAAACATAGTGGGATAAGCCTGCACAAATCTGTAACAGGATTCACTGACTTCCAGGGAGTTCTTAAGGATTTACACTATTACTAACGGAGAGCAACATTTGGTCCCGCGTCTTTGCTATATCTGCATATATAGTTTATAAATCTCAAATATGGAGTGTCCCAGCCTCTTCACACATAAATTTCTTTATCTGATTGCATAACAGTGGCTGAGCCTCCTCACTTCGGACACAGGGAGAATTCTGATGCCAGAGGTTCAAAACCCCACTGGGTTGTGCTTACACCTGCACCCTTCAGAAGCTGGGAGGAGCGTTGCCGCTGCTTCGTAGCTGCGTTTCACCTGTGACAGGCCTGAAAACCAGTGTCTGCTCTGCTCTGCAGGCTCTTTGTGTAACCATGGCTGTCCTTGGACAAAACCTTCACCTCCTCTTCACCCCCACACCATCCCGTTAAGATGACTGTGCAAGCAGCCAGCAGCCCGCTCCACAGCCATCCTGCACCTCTGAGACACGCACAGGGCAATGGGAAGGCAGTTGCATGTGGATTGCAGGGCACCTTGTTGTCCTGATTTGTTCATTTTCCAGCCAATTTCAGTGCTAAAACATTAACTACAGATAAGGTACCGCTTTCCTTCCCTGCACCTCCCCTGTACAGAGCAGTGCAGGGGACCTCGTAAGGAACTGGCTACGGTGACACTGAAACTGTAGCATAACTTCATAGAGATAGAGAAGAGCTGCCAGCCCATTCATGGACTTTTGCCCTCCCTGGCCAAACACATGTTCTCTCTTTCCAGGGTAGCTTCTGTCCCAGGGACAGAGGGGAAAGAACCAGTGCGCAGGACTTGCTCCAATTCTGCCATCTTGATCCAAATTAAAATTACAGGTAAGGGGATAGCCTCTAACTTCCCCTTTTTAGTCTAGAAAGGATTTAGCTGCAATTATATTTACCATGTTTTTAAGGAGATTTACATATGGTTTTCTTCCATGAAACAGTATGTTGGAAAATGTGTAAAATACCACAGTCTATGAGACAAGCAAATCCTTTCTCCTTCAATGGCATCAATGACTTCCAGCCAAGTTAATGCCTGATTGCACATGTCTGCAGTAAATCTTCACCTTCTTCAACACCTCCATGTGATTTGCTGTCCCTAGCTATACTGACACCTTTTCTCATGTGAGAACTTTATTGCTGGATAACCATAAAGGGACAGCTGGCTTAGCAGAGTGGTTACTACTTACTCTCACCTCCTAGTTAGTAGGAATTTAAATATATAGACATGCATGTACAATTTTCACTTGTAACCTGATCTACAGGAAATGTTCCTTTATGTATTAGCTTATTACTGTGGGGATACCTGTCTTATATCAGCAGTGGCTTTGTAAGTCCCTTTGTAATAATATAGCTATTAGCAGTGGGCTCAGTCTGAACACCCTTGAACTCTGAAAAAGGCTGGATCCAGTCCTCAGTCTGAGCCAATGGGTCAGGCCTATTTCCAGCTTTGACTGCCTCTGCACATGCTGTACAAAAAAATCAAAGGCATAGGTAGGTATTCTTTAGAAAAAATCCCTAAAATGCCTGTGCTGAAGGTACTTTTGCAGCTGCTTTTATAAATAAGGAAAAGTTGAAGACATTAAAAGGTTCTCTTCACTTCTCCCTCTTCCTTTCTCATTGTTGTGCTGATGATGTTTAATTTTGGAGATGATGCAAAGAGAGCCCTCTTTGCATCGGGCTGGGATTCCCTGTGATTTCCCATCTGCAGGAGCAGCAAACTTTGTGCTTTACAGACCAGGCAGACTTGCAAGGACAGTGACTAATTACCTTCATTTATCATGCTTCAAGGCACCCTTTCAGGTAACCTGATTGAAATCTCCTACTTGTCAGTGGCTCAGGAATCATCAATTCACAGGACCACCGCAGGAAAGTACTGAGGTTTTGGAATCCATTATTGCTCTGGCTGCTAAGGCACTTCATTACTATAACACAGAGGGAATAAATTGCACATGTCATTTGCTAATAAAACTTAAGTCTTCAGTATTGCCTTCAGAAATTCAACAATAACTTTAGCATTGTGGTTCTTGTTCCCTCATCTCACTGGGATGGGAAAGAAATAGACAGTACAGGAGAACTGTTGTATCCAGGTGGCCTAGAAAGAAAGGATAAGGGAGCAAGCAGGAGCATCACTATTTCGGACTCAGGCACCCTGTTGCTATTGAACTGCTTTCCTTTAGCTTCCTGGCAGTGTTAAGGCATCCCGTGTATGGCCTTTCCACAGGGGAAGAGGTGGGGACCAGACACCTCTTCTTGCCAGTGAGCTGCTGTCGGAGCTTTTCCTCCTCTCGTGCCACTGAAGAGAGGTCCTGGCCACAAGGAAGGTGTTTAGTAGGGCCATAAAATTTGGCCTTCCTCTCCTGTGGTGAGGAAAGGCATATGCACAGGATGGGGACAGTGCCTGGAGCACATCTACCGTGGCTTCCTTGGCACAAGAAAGCCTTTTCACTGTCATTACCTTTTGGCTGACTGAACCCTGGAGAATCTTTTAGGAAAACAAAGAGTTGGAGGCAATAAGATGGAATAGCTAGAACCAGCATCTGTCATGTTTCTCAGAAGTCAGGAAGCACACCACCTCCACCGGCAACTGCAAGGACGATAGTACGATAACAAAAAGCTGTCTTTGCTTGATGGTTTCTATGACAAAATTTCCTACAGCTGGACTGCCCTGATGTTGTTTTGAGAAGTTTCTTTAAAATTACCTTTCTCTACCTCATTAGTGGTACCTTTTCTCAAAGCTTGTCTCTTGCCAGCATGTTTGCTTTCCAGTTCAAGATGTGAAAAATATTCTTCTGTAATTTTATGCACTGCTTTATTAAATTCTTCCCAGTTCATGGGATGTGCCATAAGTTCTGTAATATGAAATTCCAATTAAAATTTTAAGCCTCATGCTCCTCCCTTGGCAAAAGTCACAATGTTCTACCCAGACCTTGGGACTCTTTATCAGTTTTTTTTCCCTAACTGAACGGAATGTTACCTTGCAATTCGAAGCACTTAAGAAACATGTTTGTGCACTTCGTGGGAGATTAGAGTCATTGGTGCAGAAGGCACCTTCCCTTCCTCTGTTCCTAACTCTTTTGTTACTTTTTTCAAAATTCACCCAAGACAAGAGTTTATCTTTAGTTAGGGAGAGTTGTATATTATTGTGCTCCTTCTCTATACCATTAATTTGAACTTTTCCCCTTGAAATCCCATGATTTGAGCACAAACATCTTTTGCATGGAAAGATGTCAGTTTTCAGGCATGAAAATGAAATGGTAAAAAATATTTTTTTTCCAATTGCAATATTCCACAAGAGAAAAACAACTCAGTAAAATTAATTATTGTTTAGACAGGGATTTTATTTTCCTATTTGGTACATTCTTGGAATGGAAAATGTTGAATTGGTCCATTGACTTAAGATCTGAAATTTCCTTTATTTAATATTCTAGAGCTCTGCTAAATATTTTTCAGCCAGATCAGTAGCAGTGTAAGTCTATGGTTTTGCTAGTCATATGCTGTATGGTATTGTGTTACCTCAATGATATATTTTGAATCCCACACACATCCATTACTGTACAATGGGCAAGCACTTTCCTTTTGGCTATGCTCTCTTAGATATTTCCTTACACTTGACTGACATCCTCAAATACTTATTCTGTTTGTTAAATGCATATTTATAATTTAATAATACATTCCAAGAATGATTGCTTAAAGCATCAGGTACTTGGAAAGTTTGCAGAGCAAAGCCAGTGCATACTTGTACACATTTCATGACCGTTTGCCAACATATACTATATTTTCCTTGACCCATTCCTTGCTTTTACAGCTTGAAGCAGAGCTTTCCTGAAATAAATGTTTCTTTTTAGGGTCACATCATATTTGGAATGTAATCCTTTGGACTACAGATATCGGCTCTGTCTTACTCAAATTCTGCACCTACAGTCAGAATCTGAGTCCAGTCAAGTATCAGAGCTCAGGACTGTCTCCCAGACTCTTTGGGTCTTGCACCTTGCTGATTTTCTGTTCACTGACTGGGTAGGAAGTGTTTGTGTCAATACCATCCTAGCTAGCAATTCCCTACCAACTATTTTAATGCAATACAATTTATATTAAAGCTCTATAGTTTCCAACCTTTTATATAGGAAAGAAAAATTGCAGCATTATTCACACTACTGATATGCCTCAGAATGGTGACAGAAATATAACATCAACAGACACCAATGAAAAACTTGCCTTACAGGGCAGAGGGAGGGAAAAAGCCTATGGTATGTAATTATTTCTAAAATTCATTCAGAAAGATATTTCACTATTATCTGACCTGTTTTCTCTTCGATAGAGATGGAACTCCTGTAAAAAAAGTGAAGCAAAATTACCATTGACAAGAGAAAAAAAAATCAGTGTGCAACATGAGCCTGTAGTAAAAGTCTTTTCCAAACCTGTATTTTACTTAACTTAGTGCAACTTTCTTGAATGTCACTGGAATGTCTACAGTCACTGGACTGTGCATTCATAATAGTTTGCGGTAAGAAACAGAAGGTAGAAGGCTTTTTGTGTGATTTTATGGACCAGTCAAAGCTGCACCAATTTTGGAAGGCACTTACAGCCTTCTACCCCACCTTGCCATTCCAGAAACTGTGCTATACAATTGCATGACATGTCATGCACAGTGTTATGCCAGATATTCAGTGAGGCAAGAAGGCTTTTGCTTATCCCGCTATGCAGGGAAGTTCAGCTCTGAAGGGGAAAGGAGAGGTGCCTCTTTTGGCCACTTAATCATATTTGTACGTGAAAAAAAAAGTTGTCTGAAAATTCTCAGAGTGGTTTCAGTTGTTAGAATGAATTTTAGGAAAGATGGATTAGTGGATATAACCAAGGTAATAACCAATCCAAATTGTACTTTATCCCTGAGGTAGGTCTACAGCTTATCAAAGCAACTGTATGTTTACAGGTGATAACACCTTAAAACTGAATCGCTTCTTCTGCATGTAGACATGACTCTTAAGGTGAATGTATTTGGCCTGATTCCAGAGTCCTGACAGGCAGAAAAGGAAGGCAAACTCATGGCCTTCACATAAGAAAACACCTGTAGTAGTGCTACTCAAGGTTTGGGTGGAGGTGAGGGGGGCAAGGTTGCTCTTTTATTTTTGTTTTTGTGGTAGAGGCCCAGGGTAATTCTCCTGAAGGATGCTCAGCAGAAGTGTGTCTGTTCCAGCTGGGCTGAGCCAGGTGGGTGCTTCTTTTTCGTTTCCTGGCAAGAAGCAGTGATGGCTCACCACATGTGCTCCCCCAGGAAGGGTAAGAGACACAGGTCGTGCTGTGGGAAGGTGGGAGGCAGCATGTGCTCAGGACCAGGATGCAGCCTGGGAATCTCACCCAGGGACCTCTGACTATGCAGCTCTGGCCCACAGCGAGGTCAAAGATCCTGGAGACACTGACTGTCATTGATGGTTTGATTTAAATTCATCTGTTTGGGTGACTTCTTAGGCAATTACCTGTGCCTTGTGGGCAATCCACAGATACATCCCTATAACGCAGGGAGCTGAGATTAAAAACTATAAAGTGATTTCTTCAGGCTGGAAAATAAAAGTCTGAAGCCACGTGAATAGCTGCAGAGACTGTGTTTCAGGGCGCAGATTATGTCAGTAATCATTAATGTGCTACCCTTAGGTATCACAAGAAGAATTTGCACTGTAGGGAAGAATTAGCAAGGTTATATTTTTAGTGCTGGGAAATTATCAAGAAAAAAATAAACCAGCAAATATCTGTAAACACTCCTAGTCTGCAGGTGAAATATCCCCAAACCACCTGTTGAATGAAGAAAAGCACAGCTATGAGAGAGCTCCACTTAAATTACAGTCTAAAAAATAATGAGTCTGTGTTACTGACTGTACCCTTTTAGCATTGCCAAACAGCCCCAGAAAATTAAATTTTCACCTGACTGTATGATCTGTGTTATTTTTCAAACACATCTTTTTCTTGCTAAGAACATTTTTTCAGGAGATTGTTCATCAAATTGCAATTATTTTAACATTATGAACCACGAGCCATCACTAGGTTGACCACAGATTTATTACTATGATAAGCAAATAAAGCAAGTGCACCAGATTCCAGTGGGTTCTGCTGTCCCTGGAACTGGTTTGCAGTTGGGATGTTCCCTTCACTGCAGTGGAGTGATGCCTGACCAGCACCTCCCGTTGCTCAGCCTCTGTGGCTACATGGGTCTCCACTGATGTAGTAAGGCTCTGTGATGGTGGGTTGATGCCAGCGAGTTACTGATGCAGGAGGGAGACGTCTTAGTGCAGCAAGCACAGTCTGAGCAATTCCTTGGGAGAGTTTCTTAGCATTGCTTTAGCTTCTTAAAGATTTTTTTTTTTTGTTAAGATTCACAGAACAGCTGAAATTAGAAGGGACCTCTCTGGAGATCACCAAGTCCACCCCCTCCACACACAAATCATGTAGTCGGACTTTTCTGTCTCTTTCTGTAAATAACTGTTTTGAGATGCTTTGAATTAAATCATACAGAAGAAATCTACAAAAGCTGTTAAAATCAAGCAAATCTGTTAAATATCTGCTTTGAGATGCTTTGGTTCACCAGCTGAACATCTCACCAACTGTAAACAAGTGACAATTCCTTATACATTTTGGGAACTTGGGGTGATCTGAACGGCTTGACTTTTGTCTTGTGCAGGCATGAAGAACATATTTACTTAAAAGGGGGAAGACTGGCTTCTCTCATGGAAGAAGGTCATTGAGGCCTGAGGCAAAGGAACATCAAAGCATGGGCAGGACATCGAGTACAGGAGCAGTGTCATTGACTTTAGTGGGACTGCTCCCAAGCTGAGGGTGAAGCCAACAGTTAAATGCTTTCCTGGGTTTGTGTTTTACCTTGCACAGATTTTTAAGGTGTGATTTCAGAGATATTATTCATTTTTTAAAGCATTAAACAATACTTCATGCTATTGCAGGCTAATGTAACAAGATGGGTTCACTTTATACACTAAATTAAAAAAATAAATCTGTCCTCAATTTTCACCTGAAGTTGACATTTCCCTTGCTTTCTTTGTATATAAATTGCAAAGCGGTAGCCTAAGGGGAGGCGTTTGAAGAATGCCGTGTTTATAAATGGTCTATATTATATTTTATATATGTAGGCAGCAGCTATGGTCTCCACTTTTAGGCCTGAGGGGAAGGCAATGGTTTCCTGCGTCACAGAGCCACAGCTCCCGTCTGTAAGCAGGTACACAAAGCTCCCTTTAACTGGCTCAAAAGGAGCGGTGAGATGAAACATGCCCACTGATGGTTAACAGATCTGTCCCTCAAGACTGCTTTTCGCCGAACATGGCATTTGTTTACACTCAGCTAAAGCTTTTAGCATTTTTGGGCCTATAAGAGGATTTGGCTGGTAGCCCTGCTGTTGATTGTCATATTCCCTAGCTAGAAATGTCAGTTACCACTTCTCTTTCTTCTTCCGTTCATTAAACTTTTTGTATATTTTCTCTATCGTTCCCAGGAATTAGTGATGACATATGCCATTTGCATATTACTGTAGTTCTTCCAGGGGATGTGAGTGCACACAGAGCTTGCAGCTTTTAACCCACTAGGAATTCAGGGGACCAGGAGTGACATAAGATCATCTGATTATTATTTGTAGCATCTTGTGTATAGAAATACCTAGTGAAAAAAATAAGAGCTGCTCAGCTGGAACTGAATATGCATATATATTGCCTTTCTTTCATGACCTACCACTGAGCATTTTGTCTGCAGATGACAGGAAAATATTTCTGGAAATCTATCACATTATAACTAATTGGAAAGATCATGCAGCTAAGATTGTTTAACCCACCCTTTTATTACCGTGTGGCACTGAGTCGTCAGCGTGGCCACACAGCTGATTTCTCAGGTTTGCCATTGAAGAACCCCCATATGGTCGTTGCTTCTCGCTGCCTGCCTGAGAAGCTACCATGGGCTTTGTCTGCTTCTTTCCTGTGCTCTTCCCCTTTCCGTAGGAAAGACAACCTTCATAATACACAGAATACTCTGCCGTGCAGGGCCGAGGCTCAAGCCCACAGAATTAAAACTTCAGTCATGGTCTGATGATGTAGCCCAGCTGCTGCTGATTCATGTTTGGTGGTTTCAACCCCAGATTGTTCTGTCCAGACATTTTTTTACCCCTGGTTCGTTCATAAACCCAAAGTAAATTCCACTGACAACTAGCTACACCAGCAGAACTGAGGAGGCAATAGCCCTGGGGAGACGGGTAGGAGCAAGCAGCTGAGTCTCAGTGGCAGTTGACTTAATTTGCCTACCACAGCTGTCTTTGGCTTGTTGCAACAATGAACTGGTGGGGCTTAACCACACTGGAGTAATTTCACATACGTCTACCTAGCTAAAAGTTATGAGCTTATCCTAGCCCATGAATTAAAGTCCCTTTGTTGTCTAGAAAAGAGACAAACACCTCCAGAAGGAAGTTCATCTGTCTTAGGTCCTTTTAGAGCAACTCATCTAACTCATCTCCCTGGATGATGATGAAAGCATAGATTAGGACAACCAGGCTACATGGATTCATCTGAGACATCCAGGGATCCATGAAACCTTTCAAGTTATTATCTTGTCCAGATTTTAGTAACACTAGTGAATAGCCTGCAAGGGATTCATCTAGGAAGTGTCTTCCTCCTTGATACGAGTCTTAGACCCCTTTACTCATTTCAAACCTGCAGTGGGACAGAAGGAGACTTTCTGCCAGTCACGCTCCCTGACATGTTTGCCATTCCTATTATAGCCATTAATCCCATGTTTAAAGTCAAGCTGCCCTATCCCAGATGGCTAGATTAGACTATCTTTCTAACCTCAGGTGGTTAAAATCTAGGGAAATTAATTGCGTTTGTAAAGGATAAATATGGCCACACTGGCTTTAAACCAGAGAATGTTAGCAAGTAGCTACAGCAGCAGGGAGCTCAGCTCAGGCTGCAAAACCTGCCTTTATAAAAAATTTTGTGAAATACTCAAGTCAGCACTCTATTCATGCAGGGCTGCATCCACATCAGTATCCAGTAGTTACTCAAAACCTAAGGCTGTATGACACAAGTTACCTATGTAGTAATGAAATGTGCATGATCTTACTCCTTGTCAGCCCTGAATGAGACTTCAGATAGTCTTTGGCAAAGACTCTGCTGTAGAAAGGCTGTCATTTATTAAAAGACCCACAGTAATCCCAGCTCAATTTGTGGCCGGTGCTTGGCTTTTATGTATGATGAATTAGAAAATGGGATGGTTCCTCCTCACACTACAGGTTTCATTTTACTACTCTTTGTGAGAAATTCCTCCTTTTCAACTTACAGACCTGGAAAGCTTTTCAAAGCCTGTCCTGGTCATGTGATAGTTTGGTAACTTCTCAAGAACTGGTGAATTTAAAAAGTGACACTATGCCCCACTTTCAATTGCTGAAGCATATCTCAGAGACACTCAGGTTGCTTCCATTTTGCACCACTTCCAGAAGTTCAGAGATAATTTGTTTGATCTTAGCTGGTAAAACAATGTAATTATGTTTCAAATAATTCAACTGGACCAGCTGAATGTCTTCTACGTCAGCATGAACACTGCAAAGGGAAAATATTTTTTGAAAATGCCCTACAGAAACTTGCACAAATTGCAAGTAGATTACTTTTTTCAAACACACTTTGTTTATTTTGTTTTGTTTTGCTTTGTTTTTTCAGTTAAGTAGTCCCTTTAAAAAGAGTTCTAAAACTATTTTTTAATTGCAAACGGTAATGTGCATGCCAGGCTGTACATCCTCCTGTTATCCTCTGGACAGTCAAGTGAAATCTCTGCTAGACACCGTATGCAACACAGCACAGCTGCTGTCGGATTCGGTTTCATTGGCCACTTCCTGCAGCTCTGTGCTGTTGCTGGGACTCTCAGCTATCCTCCTTCCCTTCCTTCAGTTCATTCCCCCCTCATTTATTCTCAGTAGAGTCATATACTGTAAGGTACATCAGCTCCGGTGTCTTTTCTGAACAGTTTTCAAAAGAACTAGTACTCTTAAAACATGCACGGATGAATGTATCCAGTTTCACAAAAGTATACATAAATTTATTGGAAAGAGGGAAAATTCAGGCAATGGCCTCAGGGCCAGCAGGTAGCAGGGCTGCATTTGTAGCTTGCACATCAGAAAATTATTTACATGGCCTAAAAATGCAGTGAGAGCATTGATGGAGAAGGGAAGGGACTGCCATAATTTTGAAGCACGGATGCACTTTCTGTGAAAATTAAAAAATGAGGGCATATGCTGAAACTGGCCACATTCTGCTCTCTGAGATGCTCTGCAAAGATAATAAGTTGTACAGGTTTCGCAGGGCAATTTGGCTTGCTGTACATCCTACAGTAAGTTGTTAGCAGATATTTGCTAACTTTGGATAAGGATGTTGTACTTGGATCTGTTTAGAACAGAGGCTCGTCAGAGCAGATGGTCTGTCTTCATGATTGTACAATATTAACTCAATGAAGTGGGTGGCTTGTCAGTGCTATATGTTAGGAACAGTAATGCTACTGATGTAACGGGAGCTTACAGCTACCTAGGAATTTTATCCTTTTACATTATTACTATCGTTCTTAAAATTTCACCTTTCAAGCTGGATTAGACTTCTGAAAGAGTGTTTTGTTTTGTTTTGCAGTTGTTCATTTGTCCTTTTTCCATTAGTTTACAAAACACAATCTATTAATTCTTAAGTGCACAAAATTATTTTTGATTTTAAAAGAAATATTAACACTGTTTTTAATAGCTGTAGCTTTCAAGTATTTCTTGGATAAAGATTTGAATGTGGCACACAAATAGTTCCATGGTCTGAAATATTCCAGCATTTGAGCACCCTGGTGAAAGTCCATTTTCTTTTGTCCAGATTATCACAGTTAAGTATATGCAGCTTTTGCAGAAAGCAGAAAGTGATTGTTTTCCTAACTATATGCCTCTCAATTTTCTCTTGCCTCTGTGCATGCTTGTGTAAGTAACCCGAGAGGAGTGTTCAGTCTCTCAGGCTACAACTATTCTAGTAAATTAAAAAGTGGCAAGGAATGTTCCCAGGCACTGGGCTTCAATTGCCTATACTTCTAAATTTTTAAAAAGGTTCCAGGGATGGTTTTGGCTAACATCAAATAGCACTCTCCTGGACAATACCCAGGCATGGTCTGAGGGCTAGCAAGGGACAGAAAGTCTTCTGAGTGGGCAACCTGAATGCAGGGACCCTGCTTTGGCGGGCAAGAGTGTGACAATGTGAACCCAAGTGCCAGTTTGCGCTCACTGCCAGAGAGTGGTTCCAAGCACGTTTAGTTTATTCAAACAGACACAATTTGAGTGGTATTAGGGGATGTCTACCTCTTTGATATTTGAAGGACCTATAAAATACCCCTCTCATTTCAAAGGAACTGTTAATGGACCCACAGAAACTTTGATGTACCAAGACACTTAACCAAGTAAGTAGTTCTGTGACAGTCAGCAGCGTAACTCATACGCTTGAGGTCAGCTCCATCCTTGTCACATCGCTGGGTTGGAGCCTGAAGTATGTGAGCTTTGAGCTGTCTGGCCTCACTGAATTTGGATCTTCACAGGATGGTCTCTTGTTACGTTGTGAAAAGTATCTGAGGAGAAACAAGACAAATTCAAAAAGGGGGCCTTTTTTAGTACAACCGCTCTCTTTACCTGTACTGAAATACTCAGTTTCTGGCCACTTGTACAGTTACTGTAGATATAACTTGCATAGTGTGGTTACAGAAAAAGGTATCAAGTGATGCCTCATGTCACCTGTCTCATCAGACTGATGACAACACCCATGTTGTCATCTTCAAATTGCATCTTCGAAATTGCACCGCTTAGGGACAAGGCCCACATAGATGAAGGCTAACATGGCTGACTCAAAACTGGCAGCTGTCATTCACAACTTAAATGATAAAACAGAAAAGTTAGTATGTTTGTCACTGATGAAAAGAGAGAAAGTTTGTTTCATTTAATTTAACCATCTGAAAGCTAGACCTCTGATCTAGTTTAGCTTGGGTTTCACTTGACAAAAACACTGCACTAAGGGGAAGCTTCAGTAGTTCCAAGCGCGGTCTTAAAATGAAAGGCTTCCGAACATACCTTGAGATTTTTGTACACTAAGGGCCTGACTTTTATATAGCTAGCAGTGAATCCTACTTTAAATCCTTACATGAGGATTTGGATATCTTTCTGAAAAATAGATGCTGTTTCAGGTGGATATAATGGGTCTGGAGTATTGAGTGAAATTGCGTGGTCTATGTTCACGTTAGAGAAACTTAACAGCACCTCTGGGTTTAAAAGCTACTGGTCAATGAAATTTTGCAAAGGGATGACATGCACTGAATGAAACAAGCAAGACATACAAGTAGGCATACTATACATGCAGATGGCTTTGCATATTCGTGTCTACCAGAATCCAAAGCCACATATTCAGCATCGGTATTTGACATGGCATCATTTGGTATTGGACAGTCCTTGTGTCAAACAGCTAAAATGACAACGTTGTTTTGAATGCGGGTCTTGGTTGCCTTTGTTGCTGTTTGTAAGAAGTGTTAGCAGAAACTTTGCCATAACACAAAAGGACTCCCAGGTAGACAACTGAGCTTTGATGGTCATTTATTCACATGAAATGCTGGATGTGGTGACAACTCTAGCAGACTCAGGGTAGACAAGCACTCACTGCAATATGAGTACTCACTAAGCAATACAGCTAGGACCAAGAAATAGGCATCTTCTGCTAGGATGGATTAGAAAGGCATCTGAGAACACTGGCAGAAGATTAGAAAAGATAAACATTTTTTTACCACCTTTACCATCATTTATCAACAATGACAAACCTCCAGAAAGTAAATCTTGAGGTCCCAGAAGGGGAGAAATGGAATCTAGGGAAATAAAACCTATAAAACCTATGGGGAAGTCTGTTAGTCAGGGCCAAAGGCAAAAGGCTGCTATGAAGGGAGGGCAGAAAGAATACCTTTGTCAAGAAAAAACAACTCAGAAAATAAGAGTCTGGCTATTTATTCAGACCAGAGAAAGCCCAGAATGTTGCGGGCTAATGTGACATCCTTGTGAGGTCCAGGATGGTGGCCAGCCTCAGCACCATGCAACATGTCTGGTGCTGTTCTTCCATGGTGTGTGCCTGCAACAGTTCCCATCACACCATTTACAACAGGAACAGACTGGGTAGGATGCACAGGGGTCGCTGGGAGTACCTATCAGAGTAGCAGGATAATCAGTCCAGGCTGATATCGTAACAAGTAGACAGCAAATAGTCTGGGTGTGAAAGAACAGTCCTGCCAGAGTTGTATAGCTTGACTGTAAATAGCTGGGCACATGGACTTCCAGTACCTGTTAAAGACATTTTACTTCTTGTTCTGCTTTGGATTAAAAACCAGCAAATTTTTAGAAAAAAGAGCAACTCAGCTAGATGAGGATTTTCTAAGTCCAGAGAGAACAACAGCCTCAAAGTGGGAAACATGAAAGTTAATTGCTGCTTCTCTTCTCCTACCCCTTCCCATTGAACAATTTGTCATATCTGATTGAGGCTGGCTGATTTTATAGTGCAGATGACAGGTCTAGGCAGGCAGCGCTGCTTGTACAGTAGGACTAGGAGGGAAGCCCAGGCAAATCTGTGCCAGCTCATGAAGTTAAAACAATTTTGCATATAAAAAGGAAACCATAACTAATTAACACCAGGCAGGTGGTCTAGCTGGAAAATGAAAATCCAAACTAGGTCACAAGGGAATATGGGACTTGGCAGATGAAACTGTAACTGAAATCATCTCCCAAGACCTGCCAAGTGAGAGTAGAGCCAACTACCGTTATGAAAAAATATGCCCGTGCCAGTCATTTCTGGGAAAAACAAGCCAAGGACAAATGACTGCAGCTCTCAGAATAAGCATGATTACATTTAGTCTTCAGAGCTTTGTTTCTAAAAGGGTTTTTTGTTAAATGCCAATCTTATTTGGTCAGATTCACAGAGATCAAAATCAGCCTTCATGGTGCTTTAAGAAAATCAGCAGGGAAGACGACTGGGTGGGTATCAAATATTAAAACAAAGAGGAGGGTGTGAAAATTTATGTTAAATTTAGGTGTGGCTTGGAGGAAGCAGCAGACCCTGCTGAGTTACAAAAGCAAAAGCAGATACCAGCAAAGTACAGAGCTGGCAATATATCAACTACAGTATCAGGGATTGCGGCTGTTACCAAAAAGGGGAGGGGAAGGTTTTGTTTGGAGGAAAGAAACGGAGAAAGTGGTAGTTGTGAGGTGAAAGGCTCTGCTCTTATACTGAAAATAAGGTCTGATTAAATACAAGTACAGTGTCTTAAAACTTACTGTGAGTAGCATACAGGCTTTGGGAAACTGAACGCCCAGATCACATTTTCAATTGGTGTCCCTTACGGATACAGAAATTATTCCCCCTCCTCAAACTCCTGAAATGTAATCTTGTGACATCCCTAAATGCAAGAACAGGTAGGTGGGGACTTATCTGCACGCTAGAGAAACAGTTGATACGTTTGGACTTTTAAAAGCTTATGAAAGCTTGCATATATGTAATGTAACAGTATGTACAAAGCTGCAGCTTTTTCTGCTGTTGCAGGTAGATTATTCTACTCACCTCACTGCACTCGCAGTCAGAGTATGTGTAGTTTTCCATGTGAAAAACTTCAGCTGTGCATTTAATACATACTAAAAATACAGCCTGTAAGGTCAATTGACTGTAGTTTAATGGAGTCCTTTGGCAAGCAATTCAGAGAAGAGCTAATTGTAATCAGCGAGCAGGAAAAGTAGCTCTTTAGCTTTAATCAGCCTCATGGTACCATTTATACCTACTACTGTAAACACTATTATGGTAATTCTATAACAATTCATGTTCTTACTTTACTAAGATTATGATTGTTCTCCTTTACACTGCAATGTTCACATGCAGTCACTCACATATGTATAGCATTATACACATGCCTAAAATATGAAGGGCCAAGCTCTTGCCTGGTCAATACTGGTGTAACCTACTGATGCCAGGTGGAACACATATACTTGCATAAAATCCCCACCTTGCAAGTATTTTTCAACCCTATTTAAATATGTATAAGGCCAGGCATAAAATATTAAAGGATCAGGGTTTGCTTGTAAAGAAAGTTTGGGGCATGGAACGATGTCTTCTGCCAGATCAAACTGGAGTACTTGAAGACCTAACTGTCCTCATTTCTCTGTTGCCAGCTCACTGGACCTTCTCCCAGTCTTCAGCTCCGCATTTTGCAGGCTGCTCAGGGTAAATGCAGCCAAATAAACTTCAAAACTCATCAACGTGGTTTGAGCTAATCCACTAACCCTGTGCTGAAGCAGATTAGGAAACACTTGCCATGCCTACTGCTGAGGCTATATTGGCATAGGAAGCATCTGTCAGGGTGAGTAACATCTTCTGGCACTATAGGGTTTGCAAGGTAAATGTGTCATGCATAAGAGACATGTGCCCAGTCATAACTAGTTCTTGCCATAGGGAGACAGAAAGGAGAAGTGATTTGTCACGAAAGGCGCAGGAAATTATTTCTTCTAGAAAACAGCAGCATGGAGGGGAAGAAAAGCAAAGATGGGGAAGACATGAAAAGGGTAAAGTTAATGCCAGGAGTTGGAGCGGCAGCGTGATAATAAATTTTATAGCACTTGATGCATGAGAAGAGCTATCAAGCTTCTGCACCAAGCTGGGAATACACCATGAAGGAGCTAGCATCCATTTCATCAAGACAAAAGGAAAGTTTAATCCCACTTTCATATCATGTTCTCACTAATTAACTGCTCCCAAGACGTTGCCTGCTAACTACTTTTCTTGTGTCCCTCCAAAAGCCTTTATTGGCTTTATTTCTTTAAAAAAAAGAGCAATATGACAACTGTGCAGTCAGCATCTCTTTTCTTCCTTATATTTTAAGCAAAATACTGTCCTTCCAACAGGCAAAAATCCTTTCTGAATGGGAGCTAAAGCAGCTGGGTACCATTGTTTTACAGCTCCATACCATCACTGACCTGCTGCAGGATACTACTCAAAATCATTTGTGAGCCTTCTGTAGTTTGTGCACAGAGGAGTGATGGACTAATTTATACAGTCATCATAATCTCTATAGAAACACTTCTCATTGTCTTGAGGGAAACATATCTGAATCTGTAAGAACCTTTATTACTTATATTAAAATTATTCTCTTGAATAGTTGTCATACCTGTTGACTTGGGCATTCAGTTGAAACCGAGCTATTAAAAAACTACCCTGAGATGATCTTTGTAAAACTTTTAATTATTGAGTTAAATAAAACATCAGTTGTCTTTTAATGAAATACGCCACTGCATTCAGCCTTTCCCTTGGGTTTACCAAGTGTGTTCAAATAAACACTTAGAGACAGATCTGTTATTATCATTATTACATTTACAGTGCCAGACAAGTGCCTGTTGTATTCTAGAGACAGACAGATAGTAGCCTAAGTATGCTTGGACTATTTAGCAATGTAAATGAAAATCACAGGAAAAGAGTCTCTAGGAGAAGGAAATAGAAGGTTGGTGTTTGGCTCCATAGAGCAAAGCTGATAGTACATATTACAAACTAACATTGCATGGCTAGAGAAAAAGGCAGATGCTTTAATAAGAACGTTAATTAATGTGTTCAGCACGGGTGACATAGCCAAATGTTATTCTCTGACCAATTTCATAGAGGTGCCAGACCTGAAATGCTCCCAAAGTACAGGAAAGCAATGCCCGGGGCTGCACTATTCCGCTGCCAGGATAGAACTGCTGTCCATATGGCACTGAGCCCAGGCACACTGAGAATCCCATTACAGCTTTGTTGTGCATGAAGTCCAAGGGAAGAGAGTGTCCAAAATGGCCTGGGAATCACATTATGGAACTTCACGAGTTTTGCCCGGAGGCCTTAGATGCTCCCATCCCTGTCAAGGGCATACGCCGGCTGCATACGCTCGTGGCCATGACCCCTGGCAAGGGCAGAGGCAGCACTGGAGGCAGCCCCTGCTTTGCGAAGCAGGAGTGGTCCTTGGCAGGATGAAGCGCTTCACTGACGTAAAGCATCTTCTCTGTCTTTAGCTAGCAGCATAGTGACAGGATAACGTCTTTGCTATCAGAGTGCTGCCATCTCATAACCACTTAAAGTTAAAACAATGCTTCCCTGTGAGGAAGTAATATATGCTTAGATGATACATATGCTACTGCTGGACTTGACCCAAAGCACACTTTGGCTGAAATCAGTTATCCCGTTAGCCTCCCTGAGATTTGGATGATGCCAGTTTGGCTCCCTGACCACCAGGCACAGTTTGTACTGTTCATGCGGATTATATTGTTACCCTTTTCAACTTGATTAGCTATGCCAGAAAACTGGAGGCTTGAAGGTTATTCTCTTTAAGAAGAGAAATTGATGATGGAGTCAGGTAGCTTGTACACAGTTCTCCCTGGCTACAAGCCCTGTGTTCTTGAAACCAGGTAATATTAAGCAATGGGAGACAACTTTGGTTTTAGCAGCAAAATTTTTAGGGCAGCTTCCCCACAAAAGCTCTTTTCCTCTTGGTGACTCTACCGGATCAGGCCATTTTTCAACTTCCATTCTGCTTTTGAGCTTCCTGCTGCTGCATCTGCACAGCCTTTTCTACAAGGAGCAAAAGCACACACACACACAAATGCATATACACACATCTAACTATATCCTACTTAATGTAGGGCCAAAGCCCTTCTTCCCAAATTGTTTACATTTTGGAGCAGGATCTTACACCCCTTTGAGGCAGGGCGTAGTGTTCTGGTTTGGGAGGCTGCTATCATTTCAGCTACATCCTTCCACAGAGGCACTTAGCTTTTTCCAGCCTTTTAAATGAAGGGTGGCATCTTAGTCCACTTCCTTCAGTGAATTCATGCCCAGCCTTTTTCGGACTGCCTGTTTCACTGTAGCTGTTCCTCAGACTGCATGATTCTCTCTATACATTTCTTTTTCATTAGGTATCAGATTTTCTACCCATTTTGTGTATTTTATGCACTATGAAAATCAGTAAAACAGATTGAACAATGAAATGTTAATGAATAACAACTGAGAGACTGCAGCTGTTTCATTTAAAGATCCTTTTAATCTCCATTACCATAGCCAACAGCATGCTTTGGAACGACAATAGTTACCAAGACAGACGTACTGCCCTCTCACTAATGATAAATTGCTGAAAAACCTACTCAGCTTCAGCGTTGCTCTCAGTGATGTGAGTCCATTCAGTGAAGCTCCTCCGCCAAAACCAAGGAACCTCTGTGCAGGATCAGTTTCAAACACCCAGATCCGTGGAACTGTGCAATGAAGTGACTGAACCAGCACAGCCCAGGCTCTTTCCATGTCTGCTTATCTGCCTAGGGACACACAGCAAAGTTAAGGCAAACCAACTCAAGGTGGAAAGTCGCTGCACATAAATTACAGCATGCTAATCCCTTCCACAGATGCTCTTATTTAGGTGTAAAATGGTTTAACGTTATTGAAGTTCCATGCCACCCTTGGCAGGATTTATTTACATTTCCTGTAGGAGGCTGTGGTTTGATGTTAGAAAATGGTCAACAGTGATACCAGCTTAAGAGAAATTTCCCCAGTTAAAAAACCAAAACAAAACATGGTCAAAAACATTTTTTTAACTGATTTTGCATCCAGTTCAGTTCACCAGTCTTACTCACGATGAAGTCACACAAATAGCATGCTAGAAGCTCTCCTTTCTTCAGATGAAGTTTTTTCTGGATACACTGAGGTTTGATGTCCATGTTTTACTTTAAAACATTAAGGGTAGTCCCATTGTAATCAATCTTGTTCCGTTCTGCCCTACTTACTAGCATAGTAATTGCAAAAGTAATTTCTAATGAATGTCCTAATTAGCTAAATATGTACAGGCATAATTAAGGCAGAAACAAAACAATGTCCATTCACAAGTTTTCCTCATCAACCTGTACTTCTGCAAACCCTTTAAGTACTTCCACAGTTGCAGTGAAGCCTAGTGCAGAATCAGTGAATAACATGAAGTCAGTGCAGTCTCCGTGATTAGTGAGGTATAACTCCAGAATTATAAAGCTCACCTTACTGAGATTGGTGTATTGGGTCAGCAGGTACCTTGGACTTGTAGCACCTCAAGAAACACCTGTCTTTGTAACCAGTCTTCTAGCTCAGAGGCCTATGTGGAGATAAGAAAGTTAGGGACCAGAAGGGAAGAGTTGGAACCAGAGTGTGAGTGAGTGCATACAAAGTGGGAGGGAAGTATGTGAGAGACCATTTTGGAGTGGTACTACTTGAACCCCCTCTAGGAGCACCAGGAGATAGGCCAGGGTTTGGCAATCTCACGAATTAGACCTGGAGGTGATGCCCTGACACGGGGACGGTCTGGAGCTTCTTCCTGTTGTAGGGAAAAACCTCATTAACTCTACAACACCACAGCAGGAACTACTGAGCTGGTACTGCCTGACCAAACAAGAGGTAATGACCTTTATTCTGCGTTTTGCTGTGGTTGGACACATTGGATAAGTACTGGGAGATCAGCTGTTAAGGTACATGGGACTATTCACAAATAGTAATCTCCATTGCTAAAGAACGGGTCGACACAATTCCAGTGCATTTGGAAATGTTCGAAACTATTTAAAAATTCCCTTTCACTAAACCTATTATCTGTTTAGGATTATTTCAACATTAGTCAGTAACATTCTTTGAATAACAGACTAGTGTCCAGCTCCCTGGCAAAACTCACCTTGATCTGTATTATCATTTAGACTCCACCTGAAAACATCATTAATTTAAATAAGCAATAGAGACTGAAACAAAATTCCATTCATGCTTAACTCTCCAATGTGGTTTTGAAAAACCTTTCTTCTTTAGCCAGTCTTATGTTACATGCTGGATGGTCTTTACTTTGACCACCTCATAAAAAAAGGCTCATAAATACTTTTCATGTGTTATTTAAACTAGCGGTGCTCCCTGAGGCACCATGCTTTTATTTTTAAAAATCCTTTGTGTATTCCTAAAGCATTTCTAAACCAGTAGCAGAGGTAAATGTGTATTTTAACCCAGGAAAACCATGTTCTATCAATATCAGACCACAAATTTTCTTACTCCATGCTGATAAGAATAAAACATTTCTAGCAATTTCCACCTGATTTATGTGCTTTCCTTCTAAAAATCATCAATTTTTGAGTATGAGTAAAAATAACTGAAATGATTTTATCTGACTAGAAGCTTTCCAAAACCAAAAGCGCATTCCTAGTATGCTGCCACAGGCACAAGCAGCAGACCAAGAGACTCTCTCCTTGCTGCTGCCTGGGAACCATAGAATCGTTCAGGTGGGAAAAGACCTTTAAGATCATTGAGTCCAACCATTATCCTATCTACATATCTTTTAAATATCTCCAGGGATGGGAACTCAACCACTTCCCCTGGCAGCCTGTTCCAGTGCTTGACAACCCATTTGGAGAAGACATTTTTCCTGATATCCAATCTAAACCTCCCCTGGCGCAACTTGAGGCTGCTTCGTCTTGTCCTGTCACTTATTACTTGGCAAAAGAAATGGACACCCACATCACTGCAACCTCTTTTCAGGAAGTTGCAGAGACCTATAAGGTCTCCCCTGAGCCTCCTTTCCATCTGAGTAAAAACCCATTTCCTTCAGCCGGTCCTCCTAAGACCTGTGCTTTAGCTGACCTGTGCTCAGCTTTGTTGCCCTTCTTTGGACACACTCCAGCACCTCAATGTCTTTCTTGTACTGAGGAGCGCAAAACTGAGCACAGTATTTGAGGTGTGGCCTCACCAGTGTCAAGTGCAGGGGGACAATCACTTCTCTAGTCCTGCTGGCCACCCTATGTCTGACATAAGCCAGGATGTTATTTGCCTTCTTGGCCATCTGGGCACATTGCTGGCTCATATTCACTCCAGGTCCATTTCTGCCAGGCAGCTTTCCAGCCACTTTTCCCCAAGCCTGTAGTGTTGCATGGGGTTGTTGTGACTCAAGTACAGGACCCAAAACTTGGCCTTGTTGAACCTCAT
>VZTL01000721.1:10005-23734 GCA_013400535.1 Scopus umbretta
GGGTGTGTCTGTGCCCCAGCCCCCTCCCCACCGCAGCAGGAGGAAACAGCCATCTCCAGCCTTTCCCGAGGATGAGGATTTCCTTCCTCCCATTCAGCGGGGACCCTGAGGTTAGCACGCAGCCACGGGGCGCTCAGCCTGCAGGATGGGGCGGCTGGCTGGGAGGTGGGGATAGAGACCCCTCCAACACACAGCCCGGGGTGCAGCTCCCGGCAGGGCTCCCCCTTTTAGTCCCCCCGCCTGCTGGGACCCCGTGCAGCTGCCCGCAGGGACGAGGGAGCCGGCTTTGTGGGGTGCTCAGGATGGACACTCACAGCCGTTTCCTTCTTGCCTTCCCCACGGCTTCATCCCCTCCCCTTTGCTCAGCCAGAGCGCGCTGCAGATATTTTGGGGGCAAGAAGAAGCCGGGCAGAGCAAGCAGCCCTGAGGCAACAGAGCCCACCCCCTGCAGGGTGGCCCAACCAGGGCTGGCTGAGCTGCAGCCACCCTGGCTGCAATTTTTGGACTCCCAGCCACACTGGGAAGGCTTGGAGGTCCCCTCGGGTCCAGCAACGTGACCCTCAGTGTTGGCTGCCTCTGGGCAGAGCCTCCCAGCCCCACCAGGTACCTGCACCCCACTGCACCCTCAGGCCCCTTGTCCTCGCAGGGACCTGGCCCGGACACGGAGGTTGCTGGATTCCCAGAAAAGGCTCTTCCTGGAGCTGGGCAGGGCTGTCGTGGGGAACAGGGGACACTTCTCTTTTCCAGTTGAAAGCGAAAGCAAGTGCACAGGGGCTTTCCCCGGGGCCCTGGTAGAGATGACGTCCCAGGGGAGATCCTGGGTGGGAATTCCCCCGGGAGCAGCCAGGCACTCTTCAGAGGTGGCTTCACTGGGGACCCAGCTGCCTCGGTGACCCCAGGGGTCCCGGGCAGCTCAAACAGTGCCCGGCCCACGGGCAGCGCTGCGCCCCAGGGGTCCTGGCCTGGCCAGGCTCCATCTGCCGCCCTCCCTGCGCCTGCTAATCCCAGGATTAGCAGCCAGATGCCAGGCGCAGGTTTGCTGCAGGTAACAAATATCCCTTAGGGAGGAGGTTATGGCCATCAAAGTGCAGGCAATTATGGCTAATCCCACACCTGCAGCTAACGAGCTCAGCAGCTGTCCTGCCTGCGCCAAGTGGGACCAGGCAGCCGCCGGGAGAAGCTGTCTGGCATCGCGGTGGGGTCTTCAAACTGGGAGGGCAGTGGGTTCAGGGAGCCCACGCATGCTGGGGACCCGTCCCGGCATGCCCCCAGTCACGGGACCCCAGGATAACAGCCACGTTGGTGGGTCGCGGAACAAAAAGCCAGGCAGAAATGCCCTCCACAGGGCTCGGCACTGCTGGGGGCATGGCTGAGCCCTCTCTTGTGCAGACCCGAAATGGGGTTTATGTGCTGGGGTCAACCTTCAGCCTCCCACTGCCCGCCGGGAATTCCCCACACACACATCCCAGTGGATGTAGCTGATGGGAAGTGGCTGTTTTCCCCAAAGAGCCTGTCCCAGCATTTCTGGGAGGCCATGTCTGCTACCCGCATCCCCATCCCCAGGACCTCCATCCAGTCCGTGCCCAGCTCGTCCCACCCCAGCTCGGCACAGACAGAGGACGGATGCTGCAGAGCACTGCAGGCTGCAGATGCTCAGCACAGGGATGCCAGCAGCACAAACCTGCCCCACACCCCCCTTGATGAGCTTCTGCCCCCGGTGTGGTGGCGGCACAAACAGCCGGCACTGATTTCACATCTGAACCTACAACAGCCTGTTTTCTGCCCCGCTGCAGCAGGCACAGCTGCTGCCGCCTTCCAGCATTGATGCAGAGATGGTGTCGGTGCCCCCTGGGACACTGATGGCTGGACATGGAGGGTCCCAGCTTGCTGGGTAAGCCTGCAATGGCAATACCCCACTGGGGGCCTGGCAGACACCCCCCCACGCTCCTCCTCATTCCCCAAAAAACACCATCCTGTCCCTGGTTGGTGCAGTGCAGAATCCAGCGTCCAGCAGCTGCTGATGTGTGGACCAGGGCAAACGGGCAAGGGTGGGACAGGAGCACCCCACAAAACCAAAGGTCCCCAGTCTGGGCACACAATAGTAGTGGGTAATCCCAGCTGGGCCGTGTCATCCTTTATCTGGAGGCCGATAGCTTTAATTCTTCCTTAATAATCGTTTATGCCATTAATAAAGCCAAATCCCTAAAGTGGCTAATTAAGGGTTCGTTCGCCTGCTGCCATCTCACACTGCAGCAGGTTTTGTGTGAGATCAAGGAGGGAAAAAATCACGGGGGGGTGGTGGGAGCATCCTTCCAGGGCCCATCCCACCAGCATCCCTGCTCCCCCAGGATGGGGGCCGGGGCCCAGGGACCCCTGAGCAGCACCCCAGGCCCCAATCCCACCCAGACCCAGGAGCCGTGGGGTCTCCATGGGGCCTGGGCACCCAAATCCTGGAGGTGCCGAGCCAAGCCAGCCACCACTGTCCCCGCTGCTGCCTGACCTTGCCCAGGGCTCACCTGGCCGAAACCGGGGCAGAACACAGCCCATGAGGCCCAATCCTGAGCCAGTGAGACCTGCCATAATTGGCAGCCCTGAATTAGCATATGCACATCCTCATTAGCAATTATACACACACGCGCCCTCATTTTCTCATCTGAACAAGTCCACAGTGGGGACCCAGGAGCTGGGGCAAGCAAGTGGGGTGGTGGTGCTGGACCCTGAGTCACCAGCCTCTCCTGGTCCTCTGCTCATCACTTGAGACCACTAAACTCATTGCACTTGTGCAGCGGAGCAGAGACAATGCCTGCGGCACCCACAGCCCTGCCGTATCGCTGCTTCGTCCCGGGCGGGGGCAGGCAGCAGTCCCTGCAGGGAGCAGATGGCGACTTGCAGCACTACAGTGCACGGAGCAGCACGGGGGCCAGATGGACGGCAGGGGAGCAGAGCCGCCCTATCATCCCCCCCCCCCTTCTGCTTCCGCTGCCATTTTACCCATCCGGCTTCAACAGCGGCTATAAATATTTAACAGCTCCATCCCCTGCTCTGCTGTCAAACTGACAGCCGGAGGGACGGCAGCTTCCACTGCTCCAGACCACTTTGTACTGCACTGGGGGCCGTTGGGCTGAGACCCCCCCAACGTGGGCATGGCCAAGGGCATGTCACCTCCCTGCAGCATCGCTTTGGGTCTGAGCTAAATAACCGCAGTGAGCTGGGCTGGAAACGCTTGAGGACTGAAATGTGGTGAATGGAGACTTTGGAGTGTGCAGGGACATTTCCCAAGAGCTGAGGATGAGGGGGGATCAGGGAGAGCCAGGCAGGCCACCCACCTCCCAGGTGGGTGTCAGGCTCTGCAGTGGCCCCATCCTGGGCACCGCGCAGGCTGAGCACCCCTGAGTCTTTTTGGAGCTTCAAGGGGCCACAAATACCCCGAAACCCACCCCTACAACCCCAAGGGACCCAGGTCCTTGGTCAGACCCCAGCCAGGAGCCCTGTGGGCAGCAGCACCACCTCACCGACCAGGGGGGTCCTGGGCGTCCTCCCCCTGGCACAGGAATGCTGGGTTGAGTGTCCCCAGCCAGCAGCAGAGCCGGTTGCAGGATCTCCCATGCTGGTGTGAGGCTGCAAGACCCAACACGCAGCTGCTGTGGGGCACACCACGACCTGCCACACCAAGGCCGGCAGAGAGGCGTTTGCAGCCGAAGGCTCGCCCTTTCCCGGCGCCGAGGGAGTTTCGGTCCCACGGCAGGCATGGTGGGGCACAGCCATGGCCCTTCTTGCAGCACCCAAGCATGGCCTTGGTGCCCCCATGGGACACACGTGCACCAGGGCAGACCCTCACCGGGGCCGGGCTTCCTCCCGCTGCCACTGCCTCGGCTCTCAGCCTTTCCGCCGCTCTTCCGCTGATCCCGGGGCTGCCGGCTGCCTTCCTGCCCCGGCCCGGCACTGCCGCCCCGTTTCCTGCCCGCCAGTACTGCGGGGCTGCTGCAGCCTCTCTGCCTCCTCTCCAGCTCTGCGTCCACCCCACGCACATCCCTGTTTCCATGCACTGAGTGTTCCCAGCTTTCTTTGCCATGCCGGCACCGGCCATCCGCCCTGTGGCTCTCTCCTGACCCTTGGACGGGGGGATCTGGCCCTGCCATAGCGTCCCCAACAGCTGCCCTGGGACCCTGCACCCTCCTTGGGGCTCTGGTCCCCAGCCTCTGCGCAGGACCTGGCCCTGATGCCGCTGCGGGAGCAATGCGGCTCGGGTGGGTGATTTCAGGGGGTCTGCGTTTCACCAGCCATTTTCTTCCAGCTCAGTGATAAAGAAATTGAACGGAGCAAGTCTCCCCCCGGGCTCGCACCCGGGGAGCAGCAATTCCCTTGATTGCAATCACTTTTGGGGATCTACCACTGACCTAGTTTTTAATCCACTGCGCACGGGCAGCAGGGATTGCACGCAGGGCTGCCTTTGGCCGGTGGGAATGAGTAAGAGCTTTCCAGGAGCATCGATACCCACCAGTGCAAAGCGCCCCCCTTGTTTTTTGGGAGACGAGGGTCCCACAGGCAGCTCGGCGTGCTGGCCCCGGCTCTGTGCCGCCCCACTGCTGAGGTCAGGCAGTTCCCACGCTGAGCCCAAGGTTCTCCCCGAAACCGGCCTGGCAGAGCCGTGACTCAGCCCCGAGTCAGCTGGCGGGGAGCAGCGTGCACCGGCAGGCCCGGGGGGGCTGGCGGAGGGCATGGGGTGTGGCGGCAGGATGGGACCTGTGCGGGGGGCCCCCATTTCCCGGCCAGCCACGCTGCAGCCCTTAGCCAAGAGGGAAGTGAGAAATTTCCTTTTCCTTCCTCCTGCAGAGCTGCGGAGTGGGTGTCAACGTGCTGGGGTGATCTCCCCTTGCACCCCACTCCCTAAAAGAGCCCACGATGTCCCGATGCCCCGCCCCGGGCATCCCGCAGGGCAAGGACTGGGAAGGGTTTCTTATCTCCCTTCCCGGCTGATGCAAGGTTTGCTCATCGCTGCTGCTCCCCCGGGGCCACCCCACTGCAGGGCAGGTGACGCTGGCAGTGTCATCTCCCCTTCCAGATTCAACCCTTCCTGCAGGGACGGAGCAGGGATGATGCCACTGTCCCGCCGTGGTCCTTACTTATGTTTCACCCTCACTGGCATCACTCCCTGCCCCACGACTGCTCAGCCGAGACCACTGAGGTTTTCCCTTTGGGGCTGGAGGCACCGGGGCTGGGGGGGTTCACAGCACGGCGGGCGTTGGAAGCAGGCTGTCGCCAGCCCTCTGCGCCAGCCAGGAATAAGTGGATTAGGAACCAATCTCGTTATCGCTGCTAGCAGCCTCTGTGAAGGCTGTGGCATGAGGACAGGGATGGGGACAGGGGTAGGGACACTCCTGGTGAGGGGGAAGAGGGGTGGCCGGTGGCCGGTGGCCGGTGTGGGGCAGAGTGTGACCACGGTGCTTCAACAGCAAGAGCTCTGCTGCCTGCTGTTCCCAGCGATGTGGTATCCAGGCTCTAATGAGCTGGGACGGTTAATTAGTCAGTGTCAACTTATGTTAATTAGTCAGAGGAGTCAAGAGGCTGATTCCTCTGCCACCTGGCGTGTGCGTGGGTGCACGTGTGTGTGTGCATGCACGCGCCTGGGTGCGTGTGTGTGTGCAAAGCTGTGTGTGCACAGCTGGGTGCGTGCATGGGTGCGTGCACTTAGATATGTGCCTCCGTGCATGCACCTGTGTGCATGTGCACAGCCACCTGTGCACCCACGCATCCGTGCACACACATGCACCCACGTACACGTGCACACATAGCTCCGGAAAGCCAAGCTCACACCAACACTTTGGGCAGCCCTGAGCCGGCGAGGCGCGTGACAAGGGACGGGGCAGCCACGTCCCCAGGGCAGGACAGGGTGGGCACGGCCCCTGCGAGCCGTGGCAGGCAGCATGGGTTCGGCCATGGGCAGCAACGGGACAAGCGATGCCAAGTTTCCTGCGGGTGATTCACACTCTTCCTCGACTTTGCTGCTGTATGAGCAAGGGCTGAGACCGCAAAGGAAGCTGCAGGGATTTCCAAAAGAGCTTAGGAAAACTTCCCCCCCTCCCTGCCTGCTGTGATTTCCTCCCTCCTCCTAGATCGAAACACAGCCATCCCGGGGGTGAAGGAGCTGTGTGGGCAGCAGCACGCAGCAGCAAGGCCGGGAAGCTCCCAGAAATGGGAGCGGAGCTAGGCTCTGCTGCAAGGAAGGAAGAGGATGGGAAATGCAACGTGGCCAGGTCCAGCCAGGGAGCGAGCCCCTCTCCAAATTGGGGCGGGCTAATGGGCATTGCAGGCTTGGGCTGTTTGTTGGCTTCTGGGTTTTGTTTCTTCTTCTTAAAACAGGATTGCAACCACAAAAAAAAGGCAAAATGCTAATCCTGCAAATCCTCTGCTGCTCCCGCCAAAAGCCTCCGTATGTGGCATGGGCTGGATGTGTCCAACCCCCCCCAAGGTGCCTGCGATGGGACGCCAGGGATGGACACTGCCCCAGGGCTGCTCGGGGCTGCCCAGCTCAAGCCCAGGGTGGCTAAAAATACCCTCCATGTCTTTACCATGCCAGCTGAGGTGTTGCAGCCACCAAATCAGCTCTGCAAACAAGACCAAAATTAAAACAGCAGCATGCAAGAGAAATCTGTTAACCCCCGCCAGGGCAGCGGGGACACGTTCCCCCGCAGGCACCGGCACCCCCATGGTGGTGAGGGCCATGCCAGGGCTGGGACCATGCAGCACCCACCGGGGCTTCGGCCTCGCCGGGACCGTGGGCTGCCACTGAGCGTGGGGAGCGGGGTCCGTGCCCCCACGGCAAGGCTGAGCCGCCGTCCCCCCGCCGCCCCCAGCTCCCCTGGCTCGCAGCCATCTGGCGAGGACGTATTAAAGGCACGGGGAAGCCAGAGAGAAACGAGGTCAGGGCTGTGATGGCAGCCAGGGGACGGGGTGAGCCTGCACCCACCTTGCCTTCCCCAGCAGTGGGACCCTGCCACCCCCCTCGTGCCTCCACTGGGACCTGGTTGTGGCACCGGCCAGAGCAGGGACGGCTCTTTGGGATGCCCTGAGATCTCCAACAGGAGCCCAAAGGAAGCCCTGGCCCCGACCGCGGCAGCTGGCTCCTGCGCACAGCGGGAGGACATGCCGGGTGGACTTTGCATCACTGTGGTGTTACCACGACCTGGCGGCACTGGCAGAGCTGAGCAGAAGGGCTGCACCATGCCCAAGCGCCTGCCAGGAAAGCTGCCATTGCCACAGGCATGCAGCCCCTCGCCGGGGCTGGGGACATGCAAGCACCAGACACCGCCAGCAAAGGGAAGGTGAAGCCCCCCCCCTCCAGATACCCCGAAAGCTAGGCAGCGAGTGCAGCATGCACCTCCAGGCTCCCCAGGGCTCCCCTGCCTCCGCCGCTCGACCCCGGTGCGTGGGTGTAGTCCCGAAAACGTGCCCCCGCCCATGCGTGAGCGCGAGTGTGTATGTGCGAGTCCCCGTAGGCAGCTGCCTGCATTTCATGCATTTTTAAGAAGAACAAGGTTAGTGGGTCACTCCAGCGCCGGAGGCTTTTCTCCAGCTGAGCTGCTTTGCTGCCAAACCCATCCGGGCTGGCAGCTGCCTGCACCTCGGTGGCAAGGGGGCTGGGGCAGGCAGAAGTGCGGGCAGGCAGGCAGCAGCTAGCCTCGCGTGGCGGCGGCAAGGTGCTGCGGCTGCGGCTGCGGCTGCCCGGGGCTGCGATGGCCCTTCTGCCCCTGACAGCTCCGGCCACCATTCACCCCCCGAAGGCACCCAAGAAGCTGGCAGGAGCGAGATGCAGCCAGATCAGTCCCTGTCCTGCTGCCAGCAGGCAGGGAGCAGGCATGCACCGTACTGGGGGGCACTGCAGCCCCCCAACAGGGCTGCCAGTTGCTGGGGCTCCAGCATCCCGAGCCACGGGGCCCCAGCGAGGCTGGCAGGGTGCAGCGGCGGCAGCAGAGAGGAAAAGCCGCCGCGGTTGAAAGTTAAGATGGTGACAAAGCAGAGCTGGGACGGCAACAGCAGCACGGCCACACCGATGCAAACAGCTCTGGCTCCAT
The DNA here is from genome assembly GCA_013400535.1 of Scopus umbretta. Lineage (NCBI taxonomy): Eukaryota > Metazoa > Chordata > Aves > Pelecaniformes > Scopidae > Scopus > Scopus umbretta. The sequence continues at coordinate 18,078 of VZTL01000721.1, forward strand.
GGCAGCCCAGCCCAAATAAAGCGATGCCCGGCCTCCCCCGCGGCGCTGCCCCCCCTTGGCACCATCACCCCCGTGCAGCTGCACCGGTGCCCTTGTCCACGCTTGCACACATGTGTGCAAAGCAGCACGCACATGCTGGTGCACCGCAGACTGGGATATGCACCAGCATCACTGCTGGGAATGGGGTGAGCCCAAACCTGGGGTGAAGCCAAGCCGTGGGGTGCAACGGCAGCGATGCAGCACCGCGTCGCCACGCAGCCCTGCGCCCGCAGCCCCCCGGCATCCCGGCACCGCGCAGCCGTTGCCATGGCTACAGCCATGCAAGTCTGGGCGAAATGCATCTGCGGTGCAGCCTGCCGAGCCGTGGGGGCAGGGAGGGCACACCACCAGCCCCCCACCCGACAGGTCCCCACCAAGCCCGTGACCGGCTGCCATCCCCTCCTGGGACACAGCGAAAGCCATCGCGGGAGAGCGGGGCGTGGACGGGGGGTGCCCGTCCCCCGCCATAGAGGGGCTGCAGTCCCCCTTTGCAGTGTGACGGGGTACATCATGGCGAGGGCCCACCACATCCCCCCGACCCTGAAAGCTGTGCAAGAGGTTTGCCAGCACTAGGCAAGTCCGGGGAGGGGGGCGCAAAACCCCCATGTACCCCTCCCAGCACATCCCACCAGCTCCCAGGAGGCAGAGAGCCGAACCGGCACGGCTGGGATGCCTGGGAGGCAAAGTGCTCCCCAAAACCGTTAGCACCAGGCTGGGGCACGGAGCAGCCCCCCAGACCCCATCACCAGGGTCTCTGGGCTCCGCTGGCTCTCGGGGTCCCACCCAGCCCTGCCCACGGGTCCAGTGGCCCTGGGGACACTTTTGGTTTTGGTTTGAGGCAGAGGGGAATTCTGTGCCTGGCGATTAAGCAATCCAGGCCGGGGACAGCAGGGGATGAGGGAAGGAGGGGATTTCTGATGGAAAGTTGCAGACAATCCCAGTGCTGCTGTGATTCCCCCGCTGAGCTCCACTCCCAGCTTCCCCCTCGCAGCCCATCCCAGTGGGGACTGTGCCCCTGCCCCATCCCACTTGCCTGGGATTTCGGGGAGAGGGTTTTCCTGGCAACCCAGGATTTACCGGGGGTGACAGGCACCCCCGGCTGCATGGCCCCAGTAAATCAGCCGGGATCTTCTGGTAGAGGGAGCAGCAATGAAAAGGTTAATGGTATTGACACTTACAGGTTCCTAATGAGGCTTTAAAGTTAATAGTCCGTTAAGATGAGTGGGGCTGGAGGTTTGCATCTCTCGGGGCTGTTTTTCCAGGCTGTTTGGGTACCAGCAGATAACGGCCCCCCCATCTCCCACAGCCCCCCTGGTCCGCCTCCGGCGCTCCCCATCCCTCCAGCCCTTCATCCAGGCAGGCAGAAGCCAGGCCTGGCCTGGGTGTCCCTGCATCTTTCCTGCCGCCTGTCCGTCCATCCCAATCCCTTCCCCCACAGCCCTCCTCTGCACACACTGGCCTCTCTCTGCCTGGGCCCGTCAGATGTTGCTGAAAAGGAACAATGCGACGTATTGTCTCTCCCTGCTCGCAGGCACCAAAACCCAGCAGCGCAACAAAAAGACACATTGACTTGCAGGGAGAAAGAGGCCCATACATCCCCGGCTGCTGGCAGGGGGAGGGACCGCTGGCCCAAAGCATCCCAGCGCCGCTTTCCTGTCCCGGGTCCGGCAGTGTCGGCTGCCCCGCGACGCGGTCGGCTGGCTGCCACCGGCCCCAAGGACTCGGGCAAAAGGGGCGACCCTGCTGGCCTGCAAGGGGCTGGCAGTGGAGATGTGGGGCTGCCCATGCCCCATGGCCAAGGGATGTCCCTGGGACCAGCGTCATGGCTGTGCACGTGTAAGGTGCTCGCTGGACCCGTGCTGGTGTGCGCACACGCGCTGGACACACTCCGGCTTTGCACACGCCGGCGGGCCCCCCACCAGCCGTGCCCCCCACTCCTGCAACCCCGAGGAGACCCAGGGCGTGTTTGTGGCCGTACCTCCGAGAGCAGGGAAGGAGTGTGGCGCTGGCACTGCCTGCCTCTCACCCGCGCTCACACAGCTGGGGAAGGCACATGCCATCTTCACCCGTGTCAGGAGCCAAGGCGAGCTGCTCTCACAGGTACAGCTCCATGACGTTCAGTGGAGGCGTTGCTCCCTAACCCATGGCCGTGGGGCTGCCACGTGCCCCCAGTCCTACTGGGAGCTACCGCAGCCACCAGCGTCCCACCTGCACAGGGGTAACCCGGGCAGCGCAGCACAGCTCCAAGGTCCCTTTTGCAGCCAGTCACCAGACAGGTGACCCCACGGATGGAGGGAGCTGAGCCCACCCTGGAGACAACCACAGGCTCCCACTGCGGTCGCTGTCCCCAAGGGAAGGGCAGCCCCCACATCCACCTTGGCTCTGCCACGGCAGGACACTGCCCATGTTCCCCATGGCACGGCTGGACTGGGTGAGTGCTGAGCCACGGGGCAATGCCCAAAACACACAGGACACCCGGCATGCTTCCCCACCGCGTGCCCCGGCCGTGGCGTGCAGACATGCTCCCGTGGCACCTCCGCAGGCAGCTCCGGAGGAAACAGGACGGGAAAAGCTCCACTTGGACTAAGCATGGCTTTTGTTTCCATTATAAACTTCCCTTTTAATGAGGAAGAAGGCTCTGAAACACGCTCCCTGCTCGGCCCCCGTCCGGGAGACCCTGCCAGCAGCCCTGGCTGGGGTGGGAGGGAGCAGAGCCCGGTGTGCAGTAGCACCCAGCCGCCCTCCCGTCTCTGCTGCCAACTGGATGCTGCGGCCCCTTTTCTCTCCGGACACCCGCTGGCAGCCGTCCTGCTCTCATAATGCGACTGAACCGGCAGTGCACGGCTTGCTCAGGGTCAGGGAGCCCTTTATCAGCACTGAAATGTAGCCTACGGTGGGGATGCAGGAGATAAGGCACGTGGGACGAGCATCCCGCCTGGGCAAGGGCATCGCAGCCGGTTCCTGTTCTCCCAGGAGGAGTCAGGAGAGATCGGCAGGCTGGGAAAGGCAATGCAAGGGCTCCCCGCGGGGTGTTGATCCCTGTCATACAGAAAATCCCCCAGGACTGTGCCTGTGGGGAGGCTCCCGGGACCCCTCACCTCCCACTACCGGCCCCTTCCTGGGGCAAAGTGGGGCTGGGGGCCCTGGACAGCACAGCACAGCCCACCCCGGCCACCCCGCTGATGTTTTAGGTTAGAGGGCTTGGCTCTGTTTGCAAATGCTCCAGCTTCTGGCCTAAAAGAAGGGCAGATGGTCTTTGAGATAAGAGTCAGAGGAGATTGCTCTCTCTTTCCTCTGCCATGACTCACAGCTGCCAACCTCTGCCGCCGGCTACCTGACGTGAGCCGGGAAGAGGTGCTGCACCGGGAAGAGGTGCTGTACCGGCAGGAGAAGGAGGGAGAGGTCCTGGGTTGGGAGAGCAGGGCCAGTGCTGCCCCTCCGCCCCAGGCAGGACTGCGGGATGCGGGGAGGATGTTACCGGAGTGAAAAGCAAGCCCAGAAATAGCAAACTCAGTTACACAAGGCGCTGGTTGCCATGGGATCTTCACAACCAAAAATGACGGGGCTCTGGCAAATACAAGAACGGGCCCTTTTATGTGTTTCTATGGGAAGTCAGCGCCTCGCTGCAGCCTCCCAGGCTGGAGCCTTTCCCAGGGCAGGAAGGATTTGGGGACGCTGGTTGCGGCACCAGCTCTGCGCAGGCAGCAGAGAGACCCCCGGCAAAGTCCCACACAGACCCTTGCTTGAGTCCAAGATGCTTCTTCCCGGCACAGATGTCAGAGGGTCAGTCGGCACTGACTCGGCAGCCAGCCTGGGTGATGGCGCAGCCACGAACAGGTTCAGCAGCAACCAACTTCTGCATGGGTATTGGACTGGAAAGAGCCCCTTAGCCACCACGCAGCTCTGCTCTTCCTCCTGCCTGCCCACCCCGGCCAGCCCTCATTCCCCGCAGAAATCCCCCAGCTTGAAGCTGAGTATTTTTTTCCTTCTGCAGCTGAGGACGGCCCCACTCCTGTCCCCCAGCCCCTTCGCCCTGTCCCCTCATGGGCTGTGCAGCCAGAGCATCACTCGCCCTGGGGACCAGGCGGGTGGCCACGTCCTGGAGCCGCACCACAGGGCCTGGGAAGGCCAAACCATGGGTGGGCATGGTTGGTGAACACAGCAGTGTGGGCAGCATGACAGAGGCAGACCCCAGACCCTAACCCATGGCTACTATTTTTAACCGAGGGCTGTTTGCAAGGTCCATTCCCGTGCTGGAGCTGCCATGGTGGCAGAAGCCGTTACCTTCCATCCCTGCATACACCGCAGCCCAGCCCCGCACTCTCCCTGCTGGAATTGTCTCCCTGGAGAGATCTAATTAGCTAATTCCTTTGCTATTTATAAATCAATATGGAAATCCCTCACTGCTTTCTTCCCAGCGCTGTTGGTTGCCCTGGCTGGGCCCCCGCTAACTCAGTTGAAATCCTCGAGCAGATGATCAGAGGCTCTAGATACATGAATAAATAATTGCATTAATTCTTTGTTAAGGGCTGGGGGAATATGGTGGGTGGCAGGGGCAGGGCGAGGGGCTGGGGACTGCACCCTCCTGCCCCACTCCAACCCCCTGGTGCAGGGGCTGTGCTTGCTGCTCTGCCTTGCAGCCTGTCAGTGCTTAACACCTAATAAATTAATAATCAGCACGCAGTTTAAGTAGGTCTGGAAAGTGGAAAATAACATCCACAAAGATCTTGCGTCCCCGAGGCCTTTTAGGCAGGAGCAGTGCGCAGAGAGGCAGACAGATTTGTCTGCCTGTCCATCTGCTAGAGGAGCAGACAGGCCCGTAATCTGTCTGTCTGCCTGCACCCTGCAAATCCCCATCACTTGCTGAGGAGCCAAAGCCCCAGGAGTCAGCGGAGAGCCCACACGGAGCCGGAGCATCCCCTGACCCGCTCCGGTTCCCTGCCTGACGCCTGGGGATGGAGGAGTCCAACCCACAGCCGAGGCAGCGGTGGAGGGATGGGACCCAGGGCAAGCAGGGCTGGTGGTCACACTGGTTTCCACTGGGAGGGTCTGTGGTGGTGTTTGGTTTATGCTGGAAACCCACCGCCGTGTGCAGCAGCCAGCTTCAGCCTTCCACCCACTCTCATGGTGTAACCAAACTTGCCCCAGTGCCTGTGCGGCAGCGCCGTCTGCTCCTGCTACCAACACCCTCTGACAATGTGCAGAAGAGGAAAACAGCCTCTTCCCAGGTTGACAGCTGGAACAACTAGCCGCAGGTCTGCCTGGGGGGACCCACGCTCACCTCGCAGAGCGCTGGGGCTCCGGCAGCCACGGCAGCTGCCAGCATGGCCACACCAAGCCTGCTCCTGAGCCAGCGAGCCCTTTTGGTGCTGCTGCTATCAGCACAGGCAGGACAGACATCTGCAGCGGAGACAGGCCTTGGAAGAGGAGGCACGCTCAGGAATCCACAGGGGAACATGTCTATTTATAAACACACGCCTTACGCAGCGCCACAGAAGAGGGTTTTCAAGAAAAGCCGGGATCAAGAGAGATGCGGGAACCGGGGATTCCTTGGAGATGAAAGCCGCTAGAAAACCACGTGCAAGGTTTCCTGCATCGCCTCTGATGGGGGGGGGGGG
>VZTL01000721.1:25881-49711 GCA_013400535.1 Scopus umbretta
GGTGCGCCCCCCTCCCCAGCTGGGTGCGGGGCTTGGGGGAAGGGGTGCCGATTGCCGGCCGTGCCTAACGCCGTGCTCTGCTCTCCCCCCGCTCCATCCCGCAGGAGAACGGCCATCTGAGGCTCAACGGGGACATGACGCCCAAGGCGGGCGGCGAAGCGGCACCCCTGAACGGGAACGGCTCGGCTGAACCCCTCCAGGAGGAGAGCAAGGGTGAGCCGGGCGGCGGGGATGCCATCGAGCCCGCTCCCCCCGCCGAAGGGGGGGATGCTAAACCCGAAGGTGCCACGGCCCCCAAGGACACCCCCAAGAAGAAGAAGAAGTTCTCGTTCAAGAAATCCTTCAAGCTGAGTGGGATCTCGTTTAGGAAGAACAAGAAAGAAGCTGGGGACTCCTCTGGGTCCTCTCCCACGGAGGACCAAGGCAAGGCAGAGGCCAAGGGAGAGGAGAACCCCGCTTGCTCGGCCGGCGGGACAGAGCCGTCGGCTCCCCCCGAGGAGGGGACAGCGGAGGAGCAGGGTGGCCCCGGGGAGAGCAGCCCTGCTGATGCTGGGCAGCAGGGAGCTGAGCCCAAGCGGGAGGACGCAGCAGCAGCAGCGGAATGCAAGGAGGAAGAGAAGCAGCAGCCAGGGGAAAGCCAAGGGGATACATCCAAACCAGAGGAGCCCTCAAAACCTGCGGGGCCTGAGCCTGCAACAACTCCGGCGGAGCAGAAGGAAGAGTAGAGCCCACTTGGCATCGTCCTAACTTAAGACTCTCACGCCATCCTCTCCATCCCGGTAACACCACGGACTCGCTGCCTCGCCCACACACCTCCCCGTCCCACCTAGAACTGACAACGCTTTCTAAAACCGACACCCCGAGTTATTTCTTCCCTTCCCTTCTTGGAAAGCTGGTTGGGATTCCCACCACTGCCACCACAACAACTTGGAGTAGTTTTACCAGAGTCCTTCAAAACTGTGGAGGAAGACTATCCTGGACATAACTGGAATTTACAGTTTACGAGAACCCAGATCTCGCACTCTGCTCTGGTATCTCTGCTGGCCTCCTGACTGTCCCACTCTCCTCCCGGCAGCCTTCGAAGCCCAGCAAGCCAGTGACTGTTCAGTGGATTCTTTTTTCTCAGTTTACATTCCTCGTTCTGACTTCATTTAAAGTATTTTGTGCTTTTTATAGAAATCAATGGTTTAAAAGCTAATCTGGTTAGTTTTTTATAATGTCTTACTATTGGCTTAAAACCATAAAGCTTGTAAGTCCGCTGTGTTTAATTCTGCTTCTAAGGGATAACTTTTAGGGCGTGGGGTGGAGGGAGGGGGCCTGCCAGCTGTATAATGTGAAGCAACATTGTTTTCTCTGTAAATAATTTTTTAATGGCCAAAACACTTGATTTGCAATTTTCTAACTTCTAAAAAAAAAAAAAAAGCTGTATGGGCTTTATTGTAACATTTGAAAGGAATAAATGGTGACCCCTTTATGGGTGAGCTTGAGTCCTTCTTGTCCTGGATGCCAGACAAGGGCCAGGGAAGATAGCAGTTGCTTATTGAGTTCAACAGCTGCTGCGTTTAATCGCTCCAGCTCTGGCTCTGCTCGCAGTTAATTGACTTGCAGCAGATGTAGAGCTACAGCCACAAAGGACTTTCTCATACAAGCCTCTTGTCGCTACCTTCGGATCACTGTTCAGCTGGTTGCTCAGTACCTGTTTTCTTAAGAGATCTAACCCTTTTTTTTTTTTTTCTCCTGGTGGGGGGGAAAAGAAAAGCTGCCCATCTCCAGCAGCTCAGAGCCTGAATGCTACAGCCCCATGAGAGCTCCTTCTGGCAGCTTAGGCTGTAGTAGCGCACAGCCCCTCCATTTAATGGCCTGCTCCTAATTCCCATCTCGTCACCTGTCCCTGCTGTTTTGGCTGGCAAAGAAGCTGGAGAAAAGCAAGGACCATTGTTTCCCCAAAAGCTGCTGGCACCACCCTAGCAAGGCTGGGCCTGGGGCAAGGACCATCGCTGCTCTTCTGTGGTCCCCGAGGTAGGTAGAAATGGCCAAAACTCCTAGTTTTATGCAGCACATCCTCCTATCAATAGTGGGAAACTAAAGCAAGTGACCTGCTTCCAAATGCAGCAGGTATTTTGTCCCTGTTCATTTGAGGTGGGGGAAAGCTATTTTAAATGTAGGCACCATGGTCTGCAAATTATTTCTAAGGCTGCTCGCTGTCTGCCATGCGAGACACAGCTGCATTGTGCCCCAGCTGAGATGCGGGGCTCAGTGCATCTGCCAGGGAACTGCTGTACGGCATCACGGCAGCCATTTTAAGAAACACTGGAGGAGAGAAGGACTGCAGTTGCACACTGGCATGCGTGATCTGGCAGGGTTAACTTGAATTGTACAGTTGTTTTTGTTCAAGGAGGAGAGGATTTTAACTGTCTGCTACGGTGAACTGGAGCATTATTACAGCAGTGACAGTAAACTGTGCCACGCAAAGCTTTTTCTTCACTGCATAAACAGCAGATTTGGCTTATGAACCTTTTGTGTCCATTTCAGCTGCAGAATTAACCTGCTCCCAATTATATTACAGAAATTTTTTTCACTTGAATACCAGATAGAAAACACCTAAGTTCTCCCTTCCCCTACCTTATTATTTCTTTTCTAGATTAACACTGCTTTCCAAGCAAGCGTCAGCTGCATGAAGTACTGTAACACAAACCCAATTAGCATCAACAATGCTGCTGGATGAGAACCCAGCTGTAATTTAGGAAAGGGACAGAAAAAACAACCCTGTGACCCTTAGAAAAGGTGTGAGCACACGAAACACTGGTATTTTGACTTACGCTTTTCTGGAGAGAAGGGTCATGAGGAGAATTTTAAGGCTATTTTATAAAACACAGGGGAAAAGAAAAAAAAAAAAAAAAGGAACAAAAATCTTCAAAAGAAACTAAAGCAATCTTTCACATGCAGCATAGAGTATGTTCCAAATAAAATGCTTTGGTGGATGGCATTTAAACCAACACATCTAGCCCTCTTCCTGAAAGAAGAGGGAAAGTAATCATGCCTCACCTCCCCTTTCTTTCCAAAGCCTTATTACAGCTGTCATTTTTTTGTTGTTGGGATGTACATTACACTATGATCACAACCAAGCTACTGCACCATTTTCCAGTAATGGCTCTGAAAACAAACTGCCACTCTAACAGAGTGTTTCCTCTCAGCAGAAAGCAGTACAAACTCACACCAACCATAGAAATGTACCAGTTTTATTACAAAGATTCTCAAAATTCAAAATAAAAGCATCTTTAAAAAACCACAATATATTTCCCCCCCCAGACACAAAGATACACTGATCTCTCTCGCTTCACATACAAACACTGAAGAGCAGGAGTGACACATCACTCTGATTCAAAGAGACTAAAAAACTCATGGTGGAAAAGGGAAAAGAAGTATTTAAAAAAATAAAACATTTAAAAAATAACCTGTGTTAAGTTAGCAGCATTATTAGAGTTGAAACCATCAGCAGCGCTCCGTGGGAGGTACAGATCCTCTTATGGACAGAGGAATCCCCCTGAGAAAGGAGAGCAGCGAGTCAAAACTGCCTGCAAAACTTCTGCAAAGCATTTCACCAAAAGCTCATCTAACTATCAGCTGTATAAAACGAGATGCAAAAGAAAGGCCAGTTCTGGTCACAAAAGACTTCTGGGTGTGAGATAATGCGTGGGAGTAGAAGAGGAGTAGTTACAAAAACGTAGAGAGCCCCATCTGCTGTTCCCTTATAGATAACAGCTCAGAGGGCTGATAAAAAGGTTCTCCATATTTACCGGCCTTGAGAGCAAGAGAGGAAAAGTTCAATCTGAAAACATTTGTACTTCATTTCAGAGAAGAGTTTTTCAGCGAGTGACACACATCAACAAGAGGTTTCAGCCAGGCTCTGTTGGGTCTGGCCTTTAGATGAGTTGGGAATTTCTGCAGTGGTTTCAGCCTAGGACAGAGATCAGTACTGACAAAGCACATTACAGCACGTGTAGCTGAGGGCAGAACAAGCAGGAAAAGCAAAGCAGGCAGCCAAACGGGCAGTATAACTCACTTCCTCCCCCAAAGAGGGGCATAGGTATAGAAAAAAAGGTATAAAAATTTCATCCCTTCTCCTACTCGAGATGCATAATGCTGCCACACCAACTGGATCTGCAAGATCTTGGAAAATGAAAATCACCCTAATGCGGTGGTTAACATTTTGCATTTTCCAGATCTGCACCTGCAGGGCTCTTGAGCCGATTCACTAAAGCGCTTTTCAGATTGCTTTTAAGCTGCTTCATCTCTTTCCACAAGTTTGCTGCAGGGAGGTAGCCAACTCTATTCAAGAACTGCACAATTTGACCCTGAGAAGCGGCACCAGCTTGCAGTTACTTGCCATGGTGGAATCAAACTGAACTGAAGACCAAAGGAATAGTCAGTCTCTCACAGGCTTCATTTGGAAACTCATATTCTCCCACCAAAAAAAAAAAAAAAAGAAAAAAAAGAAAAATATTCATGGCCATCTTTCCACCTAACCTGAAATGCAGATACTACTTCTACTTAAATTATTCTTTTCAAAGGGTGGTTATTTCAGAGGAGAGAGTAAAGAAAGGAAGTGATTTTTTTAAAGACACACTAAGGAGGCAGTGGAAGGCAAGAGTGAAACTTCCCAGTCACCAAATCTGGGCAGTGCAGGTCTGTCTACTCCACAGAATCCTCCCTATCTGCTCCCAGAGGAGTGCAGCAAGGAATAATTTACAGTTCTCAAGTCATTTATATATTTATATAGAAATATATACAGAAACATATATAAAATATAAATCCTGTGGAATGGGAGGCAACCAGAGAAGCTAACCTACGACAACTACACACTGACAGGTACTGTCCAGCTGCAGCCATCTTAGGTGGTTTTCGTCTCTTCCTTCACCCTGTAGAAGCAAGCAGTGAAGAATTTGCTTTAAACAAGCAACTTAGGCTGTGCTCCAGCTTCAATAACAGGCCAGAGTTGCAACCTTAAAAAATGCTGCTTATATGGGTCATCTTCACCTAAAACTTGTAACGTGTTACTGAATGAAGACACAGTATGTGTAAGCCCTTTTCACTGAGGGCTCTGCTCACACAGCGCTTTATCAGGTGCGCTGTTCTACACATGCAAACTTCTTCCTGCTAAGAGCCCGTGACAAAGCCATCCAAACTACCACATCTCTCCTCCAACCCCTCAAGCTGTGCAACATCCCGCTGGGGGCATGGGTAGGTGCACAAGGAAGTACAGGCACAGCCATTTAATAGCCACGCCAGAAGACAGGGCTCACCCTTTGGGTTCCGCTTTCTCCTCTTTTGCTTTTTCCTCTTCTTTCTCATCTGGGGGGAGGAAAAAACAAAAAAAAGACACACAGTGGTGCAGTAGGAAAGTACATGCCAGGCAAAGTTCCACAGCTACTCCAGAGCTGGGAGGGCTTCTAGTCTTAGCTCTCATGCTTACCTTTCTTCTCCTCTTCCTCCTTTTCCTCTTCTGTTTTCACACGCTTAGCTTTTTTAAAGTTGGCAACATTTTTGCGCCCTCCTTCCCCTTCATCTTCAGAGTCAGAGAATTCTTCATCACAGGATATTCTCTTATCAGAATTGCGGACTGAGTGCAAAGAGGACAAGAGGTTGTTTCAGCAGATTTAGAAGTCAGGAGACACCAAGCACTAACTTCTCCAACTACATCTACACACTGGAATGAACTAACGAGCCTACGTAAGTCAGAATTAGGCCACGATAAAAAACACTTTATCTTTCTACCTTTCTATCTTTCTTTTAACTCATCACTCCTAACTGCTCATGCCTAAGATCCAAGATCACATGTACGACTTGGATTAGGTACAGTGTGATGTCTAGACTTGACAGCATGAACAGGTTAACCAACCTCACACCGAGAAAAATCTGTCTGCCAGATCTAAAGGCCAACAGCCAATCTGGATATAAACTAGCATTTTCACTGTGCAAGATAACTTCTGGGATCAAACCCGACAGTCTCCCAGAAAGTATTCTGTCATAGCACCTACATCACAGGAACTGTTTAAATTGTCACATTAAAGCCTAAGGTTCTCCCATTATGGAAATCATCTGGCAAAACTGCCTTTTCTCCAAGGGAAAATAAATCTATCAGCCCTGCAGTGTTTAGCATCATTGCTTTAACTTACAAAATCAATCAGAAAGGTGGAGACAGATTCAAACTGGAGGATGCCAGAATAGGGATTTATCTAAATCATATATCCTCCTCTCTTTACTAAGGTAACTCAGTTTAGAGCCTGCACGCTTCTCCAGCTAACTGGTCCTGTTCTGCTTTGGCACCCACAGGCTCTGAACAGTACGCTTCCCAGCTGGGCAATGCAACTATGCCAGAGACAAGCATGTACTTGAAATGCGTTTCTCAGGATCTTCTTCCTCTTCATCTCCACTGTCTTCCTGAACAGCATCCTCAGGAATTGGCTGCATCTGGACGCCAGGGGCATGAGGCAGCATGCGCAGATTCTCAAACAGACGTTGCCTAGAGCCAGCCAGGAAAGGAACACCTCTGTCAGCAAGACACCACCCACAGCTGTGAAGCCCCCAGTAGAAGGTGTCAGTCTCGCAACGAGGAACAAACACTTACTTGATCTTCTCGAGATACTCATTAGTATTCTGGTTAGTCATGTTCGAGGGACTGATGTGGAGCTTAAAGTCTGGCCCAAAGTACTCAAAATAGTCATTATATGGAAGTTCTGCAGGCAAGTTAAAAAGAAATAAACACCAAATTACCACTGGACCAGTAATGAAATACCACAAACACATTGTACTTCAGTGCTACATAAAAGCATAACTGCATTTCGCTAGGTGTAGGTGCTGAGGCTCTCATAGCCCAAATTCAGATCAAAACAGACAACTTAGCAACAGTGCAGTCAAAGCTCACTTGGCACTTAAACACTATCAGCATGCACAAACATCTTCAGTAGAAGGTAATCTCATTTTGGTACAGCAGCAAGGCTGCTGGGTACCTTTAGCTGGAGGGGAGAGTTACAGGACTTGAACACAAACAAGAACAGCTACTGCAAATCAGGGAATCCAAAACGTCTTCCACAGGAATAACCAAAAGCTAATGAAACATCTTAGGGTTTCTACCTCTCCCGCAGCAACATCATTTCCCTGAGCTCTGTTACTAGAGTGTCATTCTCCCTTAGCCTTGCTTCAGAGGCTCCTGGGGTGAATTACCATTGGGAATTTCAGTGTCCAGAGCCACAGCAGTCTCGTAGGTCCAGCATCTAGCCACGTTGCGGATCGTATAGCCACCTCCTCCCAGCATCAGCATAGGCAAATTAAAACTTTTGACAAACTCCACACACTTGGCATGACCTGCAGCAAAAGCAGTGGGGGAAAAGGTCATAGCCTTATGCCACAAGAACAAGCTTTTCAATGAAATCTAATGATATCAGTTATGCCAGTTCAACACAGGCACTGTATGGTACTCCTACCTTTGATGGTCAGATTAAAACAACCCAGCCTGTCCCCTGACAGAGAATCTGACCCGCACTGCAAGACAACTGCACTAGGCTGGAACGTCTCCATCACTTTAGATATCACCTAAACAAGAAACCCGTTGTTACACACTCTCCACAGGACAGTGTCACAGCAACACAGTAATGTCCATGTCAGCAAGTGACACGAAGACATCCCTAGTGTTCCCACAGCTGACTCCCCTATATTGGTAACACTGAGGCTCTCACAAAGAGATGCTTATTGACAACAGGGTGCAATTGTTAGGGAGTAATACAGCCCCTGAAGAATCTTATCACAGAATACTGAATCAATCTCCCCAAAGAATGGCTCTATGAGCCACCCAATGACAAAGTATGATCCACAAAGAATCGCTCGGCAGAGATGTCTTCACTTACCGGCTTGAATATTGCTTCATAGGACTCATCATCAATTCCATCACGGAGGGGATAGTTGACAGCGTAGTACTTGCCTTTGCCTGCACCAATATCCTATTAGAGTGAAAGACAGCAGAGACCACAAGTCACCAGGGAACCAAACGCAACACACAAATTGTGCCCCAAATTAGGAAGAGAAGTCTGGGATTGCATCAGTGTAATCTGAACGTAAGGCTAGGCCTCTCATGGACAAACGCTGTCCCGGCAGAAGGCAAGAGTCAGCTGACTCCAACAGCAGCTTATTTGGCACAAGTGGGTGCATTTGGTCCTCAGTGCTCAGAGAAGAAAAATGTACTACTGTCACCACTTTCATGTTGCTGTGAGCACACAGGCTCTCGTTTCACTGGCAAAAGCCACTCTCTTACACAGCAGTAAAACTGGCAGCCAAAATTCTAGTTCCAAACCTGTACGCTGCAGAGTTGCACAGCCCAAAATACCAGTTTGGGCTGACTGTGCAATCTAGTAACTGGAGGAATCTATTTTTACTTTAAAAGAATATATATGTATTTTTACATTTCCATTATCTCTCTCATACCCAAGTGTTTTATAAAAAAATAATTATTTCATTTATGCTGCAGAGTGGCTGCACCAGGAAAGAATGCTGCAGCTGCACACAAGCTCACATCACCAGTGCCAAACTCTGGGCAAGGCTGAAAAAATACAACTCACAAGTGGAAGACAGGAGAATTTAGATCAGAAGAATGTAATTCCACTAAAAAGCACATAAAAAAAGGTAAAGAACCTTTCACCCGAGAACAGCATCCTGGAAATGTCAGAAGTCACAAAGTGAACCACACCCGTATCTAACCTGAAAGAGTGCCACAGTTAACACCACGATTCATTAACATGCAGAAGTGACTCATAGGAAGAAATGCCAACAAGATAAGTCAACACGCAGAGGTACAGCCTCATAAATTTTCACCCAAAAGCTTGTGTGACCAAGCTTAATTTTCAAGTAGCTACAGATGACCAACATGCCACCTTCAGAGTCACTTCTCCGAGCATAATCCCACCAGAAGGCTGCCAAGAGACTGGTATCAAAGCCTTGGTTTTATTACTATACAGGCCACGATCACAGGAACAAAGCACCCACTCCAGGAGCCGAGCCAGCTGCCTCACATATACACCTTTGCCCTCAGAAAAAGGATGCCACTTCGTGAGCAGGAAAACCCAGGAGAACAGTGATTTTAGTTAAATTAGTATGACAGCAAACAGATGGAAGAGACAAAATTTCATGGTAGTTTTCTGCTAAGTTTCATTCTCACCCGCAGGTCCCCTGTTCCTGGGAAGTATTCTCCGTACTTATGAAAGGACACGGTCATGACACGGTCTGTGGTATAAAAGGCTTCCTCCACGCCATCTCCATGGTGAATATCAATGTCAATATACAGCACTCTCTGGTGATACCTAGAATCAGAAAGGACTCAAAATACTGCATTTCTTCAGAGCAGAAACTGCCTTCACCAGCAGAGCAAACGGGAGGAGATCAAGGAACTTGGTCCTAATACCGAGGCTGCACAGCTACCAGGCAGCTCTCTCTCCTGAGTCTACAAGCAAAAGAGCTGTAGAGTACAGACACGTGCCCTGGTCAGCAGTGCAAAAGAACCAGAGAGGAAAATAAAGTGGCTTTTGCTGCTGCAACTGATCTTTGAAGGCAGAATCAACTCAGTTTATTCAGATTCAGACAACAGACTGCCACATATGACAGCCATGCCCCCTTTTCCAGGGTGCATGGTAGAGAGAAGGGCCCAAGAGCAACGGCACAATGTTCCAAGCCTTCTGCCTCCTGCACAGTGCCACCGCTAGACATGCTCCTTTGGAAGACAGGGTACCACATCCCAAAAGATAGCTGATTAAGCCCTCCTGGGAAAACACAGCTCAAAAAAAAAAGCAACAAAAAGAGAAGACGCGGAAGTAAGCGCTAAAGACTCAGAGGAAATGCAGCAAAATGGACAAACAAAAGGGCTAAATGGTACTGCACGTACTTTAGGAGCTCCAAGATAGCTAAGACGATATCGTTGACATAACAGAAGCCAGAAGCCTCTGACTTCTTAGCGTGGTGAAGGCCTCCTGCCCAATTCACAGCAATATCTGTTTGTTGCTTGTTCAGCTTCACAGCACTAGCTGTTGGGAGAAGAATTATAAAATGTTAGCACGAGAGCAAAGGCTCCATGACAGAGACTGAGGGGTGAAGTACTGGTTCCTTACATCATTGCTTATGGGTGCATTCGGGTACTTTATAAAGCACAAGCCCAAGGGTTGAACACTGGGCGTCTCAACAAACTAACAAAAGGCGAGGGAAGAGAAATGCAGCCTGTTTCACGTGCACACACTTTTGATCGCTTCCTACTTTTGCCTCAGAGTGTGAAATCTGCACAAACAAGTCCATAGCATTCTAGCTAGGGTCACAGTTGAAGACAGTGTAGATCTCTCAGTGCCCTGAACAAAAGACTTTAACGAAAGGTTTTATCCAACATATATTTAGGTTATTCACTGAATATACATTTAGAGAAAGGAAGTTCTCTTCCCCCAGCCCCTTCATAAACTTTCTGCAAATTTTGCAAGTCTCCCAGGATCAAAACAAATGATATATTCTGTGGAATCTACAGAGAGCACAGCTACTTCAAAAAATGCTGCTGTCAGTACTTGTATGTGCTGCTGAACTGCGTTACAGGAAGTAAAGGCTTCTAGACGTCATCGTGGGAGTAGCAGCCACAAAGCTTTAACACCTATGCACAGCAACACAGTTCCACAACACCGAGTATTTCTGCAACACAGTATTTGAAATAGTGAAAGCATTTCAAATATGTTCCAGCTTTCAGGGAGCTTACTGAAACCTTTCAGGTTCTATTTTGCCTCCTGTCAGTGGCTTTTTGTTAAAAACAACAGATTAAGTAACCCTTTTCTTTTCTTTCCAGGTTATGCCTGCCCAGAGCAAGGCCTTTACAACTTTTTTTTTTTCCCTGTAAATCTCACAATGATTTTCTTATTAAACTCCTGTTGCTGCTGCAGTTTTATGTTGTTATACCACTTACAGAGTCCTTCACATGTTCAGTGAGGTAACTCGGACTAGCAAAGATATACTTAACAAATGCAGAGGGATCTGTCAACGTGCAAGGCTTGAATTCTCACATGGGAAGAAACCTGGATCTAATTATTAAGGAAATCAGAAATAGGTTCTCAGGGCTTCCCCACCACGACCTACAACAATTTATTTCCTAGACAGAATGACATTACATACATTTGCTTAAGAGAAAAAGAAAAGAACATACGACTTGTGAGCTTACCAACTGAGCCTCCAGCAGAGAGCTGACAAAACTCAAACAACCCATCAAACACGGGGCAGTCTTCCCCAACATTAACTTGAAAAGAATACAAAAGTGTTAGTAAGACAAAACCACAAATAAATGGCAAAGCTTATACCCCAACTCTGATTTAAAAAGCTAACCAGATAAGCGATCAAACTTTTTAAACAACAAACTACCAGGCGCAAATAATAAAACACTAATGTAATCAACCTGAGGATTGCCTGAAGAGGCAAAAAGGTTGTTGCTGTAGGGAAGATGCTCCTGACTGGTAAGAAAACGGCAAAGCAGGTCCCAGGAGCTCTGGCGAGAGCGGCACGCCACCTACCGGGGTGTGCTACGAGGGATCCAGAAAGCAGTCAATCACGTCGGAAAACGAGTGGGCGGGGAGGAGATGCTATCAGCAGGAGATGTGCAATACCCATACGCGTCCTCAGCAGCAACTCAAGCAGCGCTCGTGGAGGTGGCGCGTTTACAGCCTTCTGCTCTGCTCCCGCAGCACACGCTGGTCACCGGGGCAGATGCAGGCTGTGCAAAACGAGGGCCAGCAGCCCTCCCTACCCCACAGGGACCGTGCTGCAGATCCGCTGCCCGGGCACCGTGCCTTCTGGGGGGACAGTGCCGTTTCTGACTGCAGAGCTGACCTCGAGCTCCATTACACAACCCCACAGCAAGTGGGAAAGGTTTTTGCTCCTGTTTCCTGCTGTATTGCTGACGAGGAGCTGAGACAGCAAACAGTGCTAGCACTGCAAGGAGCAAGTGGGGAGATGGTAGATGGTGGTGTGTACTGGACAAGAAGTTTACATCCACATCTGTTCTGTTACACTTTCTACATTCTTTGTACTTCACATTGGACAGTCAGCATTTAAGTTCTCCGCAGTACTGTAGTTTTGGCCCGGATAAATTTCTACTGTGAGTAGTTTCACGATTAAAAACAAAAACAACAGACTCTTACTGAATCAAGGTTTTGCAAGATTTGCTTTTACAAACAAACAAAAAACCCCACATTTTTGTAACATCTGTAGAATGTTTACTTCTGTGCTTAATGAGAAAAGTCACAAACAGCACAGTTCTTGCAGCATTAGAAACTCATCAGTGGTTAGTCTCCACAAAGACTGTGTGATAAGGGAGTTTGAATGGTCCCAGTTCAGGACAGGGATCTCAGAAAAGGACAATGCCCATCAGGAGACCCAGAAGGAAGCAATTGTTCTTGCTTTCCAATTGTTTCAGCAGGGCACGGCAACCGGCAAGAGTTTGATTAATTAACTCAAAGAGGTGGTTGGAAGCCTTCCCTGTTAAGTGAGGAGAATTTAAATCATCAATTTCTGCATGCTTCCCACTACAACAAATTAAAGTTCTTGCCCTTTAGGTTACAGAGTAGTCCTCAGGCAGGCAACATGGCATTAGCAGAATGAAATTAAGAGACTGTTCATTACCTTTACGGCCCCTCAGAACTTTGTGGGCAGCACTGACAGTATTTGAGGGCATCCCTCTGCTATACCTGGCAAAGGCAGGAGCTGCTGTGTAAACAGAAGCCAACTGGGCTTTTTCTGACCAGGATATTCAAAGCAGCCAGGACTACTAAGAAGGTATGTTAATAACAGGGGTCAATCACTTGACTATAGGCATAAAGCTCTGGTGGAAGATGAGAGGTACAGATGCTCCTTCTTCCTTGCAATGTGTGGGTGAGAAGCTTCACATCTGGGAGAGGGCAACCAGAGAGAGCCCACCATTAAAGGTGGAAGCATTCTTACGGAAATCATGAGATCAGCTATCCTTTCCCTCAAAGGGAAAGCTGAAGCACCAAGCAGGCTACAGAGACCTGCCACTGTACTTGGGAGCAGTGACCTTGTCTCCTATACCCCTAATCTCTGTTCTGAGCCTCCTGTGCTAGTTCTCTAGCTACACAGAGGCCACTGTTTTGCAGGCCTTGTTGATGAAAAGCTCCATCCTCTACATGTTTACAATTAATTTTCATATTTTGCCTCCTTCAGGTAAAAATAGTTCTGTGGAAGTAGAGTACAGAAAATGTTGACTACCAGAGAGAGCAGAGTGGGTGTTTATGAGCCGTATCTGCTTCAGGGGTAAACAGTTCAGTTTGTGTAAATATGTACTTTGGTATATGTCATTTGGTATATTAAAGCATATCATTTACTGTAGGAAGTCTTTCAATGTATATTACTCATGAACCATATTACCCATTCCTCTTACGTGCTTGTGCCTTAATATCTGTCCCCTTCAGCTCGTACCAGATTTCCAAGTGCCTCTACTTCAGACTTGAGAGCCGCGTTTCTTCTAAATTGGAGATTACACTTGCCCCACATAAATGAACCCCATGGGCCAACAACGTTTCTCTGCTCTCAAGGATTACAGCTTTCAAGACCAAAATACTGTTTAAATGAACCTTGAGCCTTCCCCACTATTTGTCTGTGCTTGCCAGAAACCTAGTTTGCTGCAGCCATTGCCAAAGAACACCAGCTCAGAGTTGCAGAGACCAAAGACAGGTTTCTGTAACGTTCAAGTTGCCATTAAAGAGCCCTTCCATGGACTGGAGAGGTTAGAACAAGAGATTGGCTCACAAAATAAGCCATCCTAACACAAAGTGGACAGGTATCATTGTGCATCACAACCCTCCCGCACCTCTAAACTGCCATCGTCCTGAAAATCATTCAGAGTTACTGCAGATTTTGGACACGATTGACGAGTTGGGTTTTTTTTTGTTTAAGTTATACAACCTTTTCCTACCTCAGTACCTCTGGTTAAAGATAAGCAATAACACAGAATACATGCAGCTCATAAATGGAGTAGTCCAGTCATCTCTGAGCCAGGAAGACAATTTAGAAGAGTTTCCATCAAAACACAAGACCAAAAAAAGACAGCCAGGTCAAAGGGTTTTCCTCAGCTCTTTTGGCATATTGGCTTGAGAGGGGGACCCATTTGTAAAATGCATGATTTACCAGAAAAATAAAAA
Organism: Scopus umbretta; assembly: GCA_013400535.1. Taxonomy (NCBI): domain Eukaryota; kingdom Metazoa; phylum Chordata; class Aves; order Pelecaniformes; family Scopidae; genus Scopus; species Scopus umbretta. The sequence goes on from VZTL01000721.1 coordinate 40,101, forward strand.
ACTAAGTCAGGAGAAAGACAAACTCCTGTGGTTCTTCTCAACTCTTTTTATCACAAAGCTCTAAAGCTGGCCTAGGATTCCCAGAATCACAAATTTTAACATTGGCAGGAACTATAGCACTACACGCATAGCTTACATCTTTGCATCTGCTTGCTGTACTCAGACATGTTATCTGGGCGAATAGATCTCAGAAATTTTATGTAGTCATCACTGTGATACTTGGTCATTTCTTCTGCATTTGCCTTGTGAGGACGCTGCAAGGACAAAAGAAGAGTAAGGCTTGTTTTGAAACACATCTCTCCCTAATTCCCATTTCAAATCTCAGATTTACTCCCAGGAACACAAAAAAACTCAACACAGCAACATTAAACAAGAGAAACTTATTTTCAAAGGCCAAGAATGCCACTACTGGAGACTGGAATGTATTACATATCTAGACAAAGAAAATATTTAAGTTACAGGGAGAAAAGCAATTTTCCAGTCTCCAAAGCTTATCTGAAGCAAAGAACATCTCATTACAAGCAATCAGAAGAAAGCAGAAATACATCAGCACAACTGTTTATTTATTTCTTCCCTTCCTTTTTGGCTCAACTACAGAGAGCTTATGAGTCTAAAGCATCAAAATTAAAACCTGACATGTAAACTAAGATGTTTCATATATATTTCTCTTTATGACCAGCCTTACACTTACATATATCTCCATCTTCCTGTAGAGGCCATAGTTCAGCAGTAGGTTGTGGGTCATCCGGATCCTGTGGGGTTTCATGGGATGTCCTTGGCCATAATAGTAGTTCCCAACATCACCTGGGAGCAGAAAGGATTTTGTTATAGCAGGGAAAACTATGAATTCCTGCAAACAGAATCACAGCTGAGCCACAAGTGCCATCAGGTCATCTGTCATTTTAGCTCTCCTTCAGCAGTGCATCTGTTCACAGGGGACAGGGTCTCCCATCTTGTTTGCACAGGTATCTCCATGGTTTCAGAAAAATTTATGCTAGACTCAAATAAGACAGATATTTGGAAATTAGGGTATGGTCAGACAAGGAATATTTTAATGCCAGTTCTGGGAATGGCAAACCAGGTAGAGTCCGAGCAACTAACATCACACTGCACAAGTTCAGAGAAGGGAGCTCCAGCTTTCTTGGGCAGGAGGAGCTTTGGGCACCACATATGTGTGTCCTCATTCAGCAGATGACAGCTCTCCAATGTCCCCTCCAGGCGGTTCAGGTCCATTATGATATCACACGTTTACAGAGCTCAAAGGTTTCACCGAGAAACGCAACCGCACTCTGAGCAGAAATCCACACGCGAAGAGGCACGCAAGTTTAATCCCGGCTCAGACAATGACTCATCAGACGGAGCACGTAGCCTCTTTGCCTCAGTTTCTTACTATTTACCTAACAGAACTGAGATACAAAGCAGCTAATTCTGCCAATAAGCAAACACCAGCACAGATGTAGTTTTACAGCTTCTCAATCATTTTCACCCTTTATTACTGCTTGAAATCCTTCAGAAGAATCCTAGTCCCTACCAACCGCACACCCACGCAGATGCACCTGACAAGCTATCCTATGGACACCAGCGTTAATGAAGTTAGCTTCCCGCAAATATATCCCATGGGTCATCTCCCCAGGCAGATCTTCTCCTACCTAGCAACATCTGAGCTCATGCTGCACTCTCCCACAGGAGGCACCGCTAACTGGTTTTTTCCCCCTCCTCTCCTAGGGTAGTTATTTTCAGGAAACTTACAGAAATTTAACTTCCAGATTTCTGCCTTCTGCCTGATTCGGCTGCAAGAGGCACAGACTCAAAAGTTGCCAGGAGCAGGAAATGCAGAGACAGCCGCATGCAGCAGTAATATCACACGAGCCTCATTTTCTTGGGAAACCAGACTAAGTTGTTCATGTAGTTGTACAACTCCCGATCAGTTTAGGAAGCAGGACACCAAATCCAGTCTGGCTGGTGAGTCAGTTGGGAGTATTAATAGTTCATCACCAATCTTTACAGTCAGGAGAAACAGCTACTTCCTCACAGCACACTGCTCTAGTTCTTCCTCCTGTGGACATGGCCCTATTTTCAGTCAAAGTAGATGCAAACGGTGCAAGTTCCACACTCAAACAACTCTGCTGATGGAGTTTATATGTCTGTGGCGCGACAATGAAATGGGGTGTCCTTTGCACAAAGGTATTTTACTGGGGCAACTACCCCTACAGTAAAATCAGGTTAAATTAAGCTTTGGAGAACTCAGTAAGAGATGCTCAAGACCCTATCTGGAAAATACAAAAGTACACAAAGCTTTGAAAAAATCATCACCATCTTCACGTCAGGCTGTCAGTGAAATGCCCTGGGCAAACCCTGACTTCCAGAGCCTCTTCACGCTCACTCTGCTAAACACATCCCACCATGAGTCCTACAAAGCAGCAGACGAGCTTGTCTGCTCGTGGATGGCAGCGCAGACTAAGAGTGTGTGAACTTAACAGACTCCTCTTCCTGTCTGCTAGGGTTAAGCAAGTCCCTACACGGGGAGCTAATAAAGGAGAAGTTACTGTCAAACCCTCGCACACACCCTCAGCACCCCTCAGGATTTCCATGAAGGACCCTTATGACACCCAATTACCTTTTTGCCAACCTCTCCATCCCACCTAGACCCTTCCACACAGCTCAGGTTCCTTCTCCAGCACGGGATGCCCTCCTACCATCTGAAATTTATGGCCAAGGAAGAGACCTGCACACCATCCAAAACAGTGCCCAGGGACCTCCCTTTGGGGAATTACCACACTAGATTGCGCTGCTCTAAGCACCCTGCATGGAAAATAAAAGACCCTAACAAACTGGCCTCCCAGGACTGCAGATTATGCCTTCCCCAACAATAAAAGCACACTTTCACTCTAGGACATGCTGTGGGTGTTTGCCAGCTGCTCGTAAAAGAGCAGGGGAAACAAGGCACTAAAACATCACCAGAGTAAATTAGTGAGGGCAGCTATAGACAAGAGTGTATAATGCTAACTTCTTGTAGTTACCGTGCAATAAAGCCTACAAGGATAGCATCTCTGCTTAGCATTTTCAAAGAAAATGACTGGTTATCTCATATTTAACACATCACTGTGTGCCTTTCAAGATTATAGCTTGTTAAAAAACTAACAAGCTTCTTTGTGAACATGTTCTGTTCCAAGGACAGGGATAAGTTTGGACACAGACACCATTTTTTTCCGCACAGGTCGTGTGGCATTTTGGCACTTTCAGAGTGCAAGCACTCTTTAAGTTTAAATTAGGCATTTTAGGGCCCAGGGCTCCAGCATCCCCTTGTATAATTTGATATGACAGGTGTTGCACAGAAATCAGTTGTGAGGTGAAATTGGGCTCAGTTTCCAGTCCAGACTCCTCCTCACCCTGCCCTCCTAAAGACACCATCTGAGTCAGAGACCCCACAGGACCGTCATTACAAGTTGCAAATCTGTTGCTTAGATATACTTTTCTAGAGAAATAAAAGCCCTCGCTATACGCCTGACACAGACAGCAGTTTAAAAGAGCCCACTTTACTGCTTGGACGCTGCGCACAACTACTTATCACAAAAAAGTAGCGAGAAAAAGTTTTTCTTTGATTTCATACACTAAAAATTGTGACGAAATCGAGAATTGCACAATACGTTTCACAGACTCTATTAAAAATGAGCTTGCCCATCACCAAGGCACAAAGTCGTCCCACCAAATGGGAGGCAGTTGCAAAGCACAGAGGCAATGCGACTGTGATTTCTCCCGCAGACTACAGGGTAGAAGTAGGGAAGCCGCACAAGATACCCAGCTTGGGATTTGGCCAGCTCTAACACCCCGTTATTTCCGTACCCCAATGGGATGATTATGTAGCCCCAAAGCAGTGCTTCCCCAGCCTCCTAATGGAAGGGGCAGGGGGGGAAGCCAGTCTACAATCCAGCCAAGTTCAAAGCCAGACCAGAACAATGCTCCCAGACACAGGAACTCCTACAAACAACCTCGCAGTCAGTCTGGCTCCCAGCTCCTTTGGGTTTGTCCCTTGCTTGACAGCAACATCGTTGACCCAGACAGAAGCTTCAGGAGTGCCTCCTCCTCTTAACATGGCTCAAGGAGGCTTCATCTCCCCACAACCCATCCTGTTCCCCAGCATCTCCCTGACTGCTCCCCATCCTCCCAGAAACCTTCAGCCTCTCAGTACGGCTCCAAAGCCTCTCTGGCCTCATGCCCCATCCCAGACCCTTCACAGCATTTCCCTGCCTCCAAAGTCCCTGGACCTCCACAGCTCCCCATTCTATTCTGCCCCCCAACACACCCCAGTACTCCTCCCCTATCTTTCCCCCCACTCTCCCCTTTCTCCCCTCCAGTGCTCCCCCATATCCCCACCATGCCCTCTGCTGTCCCCCATTCCCTGACACCCCGCTGAGATCCTCACATAATCCTGCCCCTCCCGACCCCCATGCCCCNNCGGGGCGGAACCATTCGCGGGGGCTGGGTGGGGGGAAGCGCCAGGTGGGGCTGAACCATCCCGGGCGGGCGGCGGGGGACACACGGGAGAAGCCTCCGCCAGCGCCCAGGCCCCGGCCCCGGCTTGTCCCGCCCGGGGTCGGCGAGAGCGGGGCGTGGGGGTCCCACACAACCGGGGGCGGCGTGAGAGGGGCCTCGGGCCCCCAGCAGCACCCCGGGGTGGGGTTTGGTGTGAGTGGGCACCGTCCCCTGAGGGCATCACCCCGCTTGCCCCGTGGCGGCCTGGCCTCTGCAGGCCGCAGCGAGGCCCCGCGGCCACTGCCGGTGCAAAGGCCTTTATTTCCCCAAAACGCGACGGCGGTTACTGGACAGATCCTGCAAACACCCAGGGGGGAGAAGGAGCATCCCACGGCCAAGGCCCGGGGCGGCCTTCGCTTGCAGGGGGGTGCCTGCGGTCACTGGGGGTGAAGGAGGCAGCGAGGCCCGGCCAGAGCGGGGCGAGGGGGCTGGCGTGGCCCCTGGGCAGCCCCCGAGGGGCTGGAGGCTGGATTGGCACCCGGGTGAGCGCAGGGACAGCATGGCGAGCACCCGCCGGGCCCCGCGCAGCTCCACTGGAGGTCCCTGCGTGCCAGCCCTCCGCTCTTTGGGGTCACTTGTCAGCTTTGGCTGTCCGTTGCCTTCCTGGGGGGGGTGAAATCCTCTGCTCCAAAGATTTGAAGTGCTTCAAATCTCTACTACCGAGGTCCAGGCAGTATTCACCAAGGCCCCAGGGCGATGTGTCTGTGGGGATCTGGTACAAGGGGGAGCGCCCCCAGACACCCCAACGCGAGGGTGCCCCAGCTGCTGCTCAGGTCCTCACGGCTGCTGCTGGTACTGGCCCTCAGTGGCGGTGAAGAAGTCCTCCAGCACGCTTTTCATGTACTCGAAGGTGGGACGTTCCTCAGGCCTCTCCTTCCAGCACTGCATCATCAGTTCGTACAGCTCCTGCGGGCAGTTGTCCGGCTGCGGCATGCGGTAACCGCGCTCCAGGTTCTGTATCACTTCGGGGTTGGTCATCCCTGTGAGGACAATGCACACGGTACTGAATTTGGGTCACCCCCAACACGCAAGCAGCACTCTACATTTCCAAATCCCATGGAAAAACTTCCTTCCCCCTCTGAAACCCCCGGTGGCTTTTGGGCCGTGGCTGGCCCATGTGCATCGGGAAGTGGTCGAAACCATCGCGGGCTGGCAGGGAAGGGAGCCAGATGGGGCGGCTCAGGGCATGTGTGCGTGCAGGAGTGCATGCACACACTCGGGGGTGTGTGCTTGCATTCGTGTGTGGGAGCCCTTTTGCCGCGCAGCTGCTGGGAAATCCTGACCTGGATATGGGATCCGGCCGTAGGTGACGATCTCTGTGAGCAGGATGCCGAACGACCAGACATCGGACTTGATTGTGAATGTCCCGTAATTAATAGCCTCTGGCGCAGTCCATTTAATTGGGAATTTAGCCCCTGAAAAACAGCAGGAGGGGCAAAAGTAAAGCATTACGGCTGAGCTGTAAACACCTCTCTCCGTTTAACCTGATGTGGCGACCCCAAGTCAGCCTCTGTCCCTGCTGTACGCCTGGGGACAGCCGGGTTTGGTGGCAGCCAGACCCCCGGCTGCTTGGCTGACTACATAGCCGCCGGCACCCCTGCAGCGCGCCAGCACGCCTGTTCCTGCCGTAGCCACCAGATAGAGCTGTCACCCCACCAAAAACAGGGTCGAGTGGGTATGTGGGGGTCCCGCAGCCCCCCTCCGGCCGGGGGAAGAGAGATGGAGAGGGGAGAAGGACCTCTGCACCCCCCGCCTGCTCCCCTCTCCAGGGGCTGCATGCCATCCTGCAGCCCCCAGGGCACCGCGGGGACCCCAGGAGAGGCCGGGGCGGGTGGGGGTTTCCTCCTCTCGCAGCCCCCAGCTGTGTGCACCCCGAGAGCGGGGCTCGGCGGGGACACGTGTGGGGCCGAGGCGGTGGGGGACGCACCCTCGCGAGCCGTGTACTCGTTGTCCTCGATGAGGCGGGCCAGCCCAAAGTCGGCGATTTTGCAGCACAGGGTGTCCGACACGAGGATGTTGGCAGCCCGCAGGTCGCGGTGGATGTAGTTCTTGGCCTCGATGAAGGCCATGCCTTCGGCGATCTGCGGTTCGGAGTAATCGCAATTAATAGCTGCCAGCCCAAGCAGGGCAGCCCAGCTCCAGCCCCGGCAGAGCCCTCCCTGCCAGCAGCCCCGCAGCTCCGTCCCCCATCACCTGCGCAGCCATGTCCAGCAGCTTGTTGATGCTGAGCTTGACTCCTTCCGAGGTCTTGAGGAAGTCCACAAGGCTGCCTGCAATGAAAGCAGCAGGTCTCAGCAGCAAGCACGCGCGCTGCCTCCCCTCCCCGTGGTGCCTGTTGGGGCTGGGTGTTGCGGCAGTGGGTTCACCGGGGCACCGTCCCCCAGTGCAACACCAAAGGTGGGGCAGGGCTGCTCACAGCCCCCAGAAAAGCAGGCAGGAGTGGATGGGCAGGAGACCACCCTGCCTGCAAGGTCCTTTTGCCCTTGCCAGGGTTGATCCCTGAGCTCCCAGCTGGTGGGAGAGCCATGCTGCAAAGGCAGAGCGTGGGGAGGCGAAGGATGCCAAAAGCAGCTCAAGCTACATAAGCCAGCACCGACCGCTGGAAGGGAACAGCCGGGAGCCAAAGGGACCACAGCTCCTCACAGCCCCCAGCCACCCACAGCCACAGGTGCCCTCACCTTTCTCCATGTACTCCGTGATGATGTAGATGGGCTCCTTCGTCACCACGGCATAGAGCCGCACCAGCCGCGGGTGCTGCAGGTTCTTCATGAGGTTGGCTTCTGCCAGGAAGGCACTGGGTGACATGCTGCCCTGCTTCAGGTTTTTGATGGCCACCTTGGTGTGGCCATTGTAGAAGCCTGTGGAGAGATGGGGCAGAGTGTGACAGGGCAGAGGGACCCCAAGACCGGGCATGGCTGGGGGATGCGTGGTAGTAGCAGTGCCAGCGGAGGAGGCAAGCGCGGAGGCTACTCTGTGGATGTAGAGCATCCCAACCTGAGACTGCACAAGCATGAGGTGTGGAGATTGCAAAGGTTGGCTGAAGACCAAGCCCAAAGGCAGCGAAGGCTGGTGAGGGACCCTCCCGCCCCAGAGGGCTGTTGCAGCAGGGCTGGAGGACTTTCAGGGACGATCATAGCTCCGTGCTGACCACCTCCTGAGCAAAAATCTGTAACTGCATTTTAACCCACCAGGCAGGTATTTTTACATGTGGCTTTCAGCCACCAGGAGGAAAAGAATCTGTTGGCTGCTGGGCTTTGAGCAGGAGGGGCGGCTGGGGGGGCCAGGCAGCAATGGAGAAGCCTGGATCCTGGTGGGTACGCAGAGGGGGCTTTGGGGGACGGACAGCACCCATGGGAGCGAAGGCAGGGACCCTGCTCTGGGACTGCAGGGCAGGATGGAGGGGAGCGGAGCCGCCCCAGTGCCTTCCCCACCACAGCACCCAGGAGCAGAGGTGTTTTTATGGCTGGGTTGCAGAACGCTTGAGGCCCCGCGCTGCCTCCGAGCCCCCAGCTGCTCCCAGCGTCGCAGCGACAGCCACAACAAGGCTTTCAACACGTTTCCCGTGCTGGGCCACGCAAAGTGCTTGTGGGCCCCATGCCGAAGTCGGCAGCTGCTCTCACGGAGAGCAGAGCCCAGTTCGACGAGGACACAGTGCAGCCCCCGTGTACACACGCCTGCACCAGTGCACCCATTCTGGCAGCGGGTGCCTGCCCGGGCAGTGGTGCAGGGGTCCGGGTGGCCAGGGATGGGAGAAGGGGGGAGCTCGGGCTGCTCTGGGTAAACCAGAGTTGCCCCTAGGCTGCTCTAGCTGCTGGTTTTCTCCCTTCTTCCAGGGCCCTTGTAAAAAGCCGAGGTCCCGCGCTGGGGGCTATGCTGGCTGCTCCATGTGAGACCCCAGCCAGCCCCCTCTCTGGCCTGAGGACACTGCGGGGCCCAGCTGGTGCTGCCCGCACTGGTGCCCTCATCCGGGAGGAAGCACCCCAGTTTCATCCTGACTCACCCATCCAGACTTCTCCAAACTGCCCTGCTCCCAGCTTCTCCACCAGCTTCAGTGACTCCCGTGGCACCTCCCACTCGTCCTGCCACCACGGCTTCTGTGGCTTCTGGGTCCGGCAGGGCTTGCCGAGGCGGGTGCACAGCCCGTCGGAGCTGCCTGCAGCCCAGGGGGAGGCAGAGCCAGTGTCAATGCAGGCAGAGGGCATGGGGCACCCAGCACAAGCTAATGCCTTTGCTGGGGCACAGGCAGCAGTGTGTCCTGCTCATCCCATCCCATCCCCTCCTCATCCCCAATCCCATCCCCATCCCCAATCCCATCCTGTCCCCTGCCTGCAGGCAGGACCAACCCCTGGGCCGCTCGTTCCCCCCAGCCCCGGACGGCACGTACGTGTGTAATACTCCACCAGCTCATGCAAGCTGCTGAAGGTGACGCGTGGAGAGATGTAGTACCCCCCATTGTCCATGTTGCGGATCTTGTAGTGCTTCACTGTCTCACCCTGGTTCTGGTCAAAGTCCCTCACCGACAGTGAGTAGGAGCCTGGGGAGACAGGGGACCATGTGCGTGTGGGACCCCAACGCTCCTCCTGTGCTTCCCAGTGCCTTTCCCAGTGCCTGCAGCAGGAGATGCCAGCGGGACCCACAGGATGGTACCTTTGGAGGTCTCGCTTTCCCGGATGAGGAAAGAGCCATGCGTGTTGCCCGATGCCAGGAGCTGCCTCTCTGCATCCTTGCGGCTGATGTTTTTGAAGAACCACCTGGGGACACGGGGCATAGTTATTGCTGGGGGGGGGCTCAGGCCACCTTCCCCCACCAGCACTTCAGGGGATGCTCCTGGCACCTTCCCCGCCGCTAGCACAGCTCGTGCCAGGGCACCGCTCCCACTCAACCCCTACTCACGGCTCTGGCTCCAGGCTGTTCACCATGGCCACAAAGTTGTAGGGGATCAAACCCTCCTGGCCAGTGGTGAGCGACTGCGCCTTCCACCACTCCCCGCTCCTGCAAGGACACAGTGAGATGAGACCCCCCCGGCTGCCAGGACCCCGCACGGACCCCCCCCCCCCGACCGCCCCCGGCGAGTGGCA
>VZTL01000721.1:52067-67520 GCA_013400535.1 Scopus umbretta
CTCCATGGCGGGGGCCGGGGGGGGGGCTGCCCCCACAGTTCCCCCCCCCGGGGTGCCCAGTGCCATGGCAGCCAACGGGAGCAGCTAACAGGCGATTTTGGCGAGGAGAGGGCAGATGAGCAAGCCCCCCGCCATGCCCTGCAATGCTGCTTGGGGACTTAAATGATAAAAACCACCCTGGTGCCTTCAGCTTCCAATGTCACTTATTTGAGAACACGCTTTGGCACCCAAAAATGTCTTGGCCTGATACAAGGCACCAGCAATGCCCAGGCAGCAGCAAAGCCCACACCCAGCCTCAAACACAACCCTGGCACCGCAGAGAAGTCCCTGCTCTCCCAGACCTGCCCACAGCCCTTCAAACACCTTTACCAAAGGCGAGTGGTGCCAGGAGGTGTTTTTTCCTTCCTGCACGAAGCTGGGGTGGGGAGGGAGGTGCTGCTATTGTGCCTTATTTTTTTTTCTTATGAACTCAAGCCACAGCGTAATTTCCACCAAGCAGCCGTTTCACCTGCATGGTACGAGGGCCATGCCGGTGGCACGGGGTGTTTGAAGTCGGGTTTTGTGACTGCATCTGTGCAACCGAATTTCTCATACGAAGGCTGCCTGGGAGGGATGTGTAGGCGCCCCTGCCCCATGCCTCGTCGTGTCCCTGGGGAGGTGTCTGTGTGTGTGCACGCATGTCCTTGCATGGCCATGTATGTGCCTCTCCTTGGCTTTGCTCAGGAGCACGTCTGGACCCCCCTGGCTGCTTCCAGAGGAGCTGCCCTATGCTGGCCCTTCCACACACACTTCTTTGCCTAGGTCCAGTTGGTTTGTTCACAAGCGTGGGTGGGCGTGAGGAGGGCCAAAGGCTGGGCTGACCCTGTCCCTGATGCTCTTCAAAGCTCAGCGGGGTGCCCCGGCTGTCCCCAAGCCAGCCGTGACCCAGCTGGATGGTCAGCCCTGCGCTGGTGTAGCCTTGCAGAGACACGAAGGACAACAGCCCCGAAGCCGCCATCACAGCGGGGAGGTGTTTGCACTGAGACTGCACCGAAACCAGGTACACCTCAGTGTCTGAGCCCCCCCAAACTGGGCAGCGGACCCTGATAGACCAGCACTAAACTGCTGCCTGTCCCCAAGCTGCAACACCAGGCAAGAGCCTGGTGTTGGGGACAAAACTCCCGCTTTGCCCTGGAAATGGGGGCTCGGGGAGAGCCCTGCGAGAGGGCTGGCGCTCCCACCCTGGGCAGGCCCCCCAGGCAGGCAGAGGGCATCGGGGCAGCGGCTTTCACCCCAGCTGGGAGGCCACAGAGGAATGGGGAGCACAACCCTTTTCCCCCCATCCCTCGCCCAGACACCAGCGCTCACGTCCAGCCGCAGTGACAAGCCCGAACCCCCATTCCCCTCCCTCTGAAGGACAACCTCAGAGAGTGTAATGGGACTCCCCACCCTCTGCAGGCACCCGGGTGGTCCCCAGCTCCCATCTGGAGGGTGCAAACTCTCTTGCCCCCAGGTCTCGATTACCTGTTGGCAGCGAGGTGAGGACCAGCTGCTCTCAGACTCCCATGGCCCTGCAGCAAGAGCGAAGGCGCCGTCCACGCTCACGTCCTCTCCATCCCCAGCAGGAGCGCAGCAACCCTCTGGGGAGCAGAGACGAGCCCCCCTCATGCGGGTGCGTGCTCCCCGCCGCCACCACTCGCTCTTGCTCGCCGCCTGCCCTGGTTTCCTGCCTCATGAGCAAACTCTAGAGAAGCTGGTTCACAGCTCGCGCACAACCGCAAGAGCTAGTGACAAACCCCGATGGCTTCCTGCCATCCCTAGCATGGAGGGTCCCTTCTCTGGGTGCCCTCGGCCACTAATCCCCAGGGACTGGGTGGGCAAGGGGATGCTGAGCCCCTCGGCCAGCAGGGGAGCAGGGTCCCATGGGCTGGGAGATGTGCTGAGAGGGGCCAGCGACGGGCAGGGGTTTGCCACCTGCTACCCGGGCAGTCCCGGCTAGCTGAGCGCCCCCGTCCCCTGTGCTGTCCCCTCTCCGGTGCTCAGTGTGGGCAGGCTGGTGGTGCCGTGCACCAGCTGCCCCGACCCCGTTGGACCCTACACAGGTTTGCGGGACTCATCCTGCACGCCGCAGCCCCCACTTTGGCTGTCATCATTGGGTCACCCCAGACCCCAGCGTCCCGAGAGCTGTGGTGACAGTGGCTGAAGCCGAGGGGACACGTTCTGCCCCAGTCAGGCTGCTGGCCCTGTGTTTTTGGAGGCAGCTCAGAGCAGAGCAACCACAACGCTATTGTCTTGGCTTTTGTGATCAAACACAAAGCCGCAGGTACCTGCTGACTGCTCTGCGGAGGCACGGGCAGGAAGCCCAGCTGTGCCGGGGGGGCTGTGGCAGCTGAGGGGGCACCGCGGCGGTAGCATCAGATGCAGCATCCACCCTAGCAGGGACATTTCCCAGAGGCAGCTGCACAGCCCTGTTCCCATCATGCCTGCCAACGTCATGGGTGCCCTGGGCAAGGGGATGGTAGGGAGCGCTGCCAGGCCCTGGGGTATGTTGCAGCCTTGGGTTCTCCCCATGTCCTGCTGCTACCCTGGGAAGGAGAAGCAGCCCCCAAAATTATCCTCAGGTCACCCCACATCTTCCCCAGCACTGCTTGCAAAGAGTCACGTTACTGTGAAAGTCACATCCCCAAGTGGCAACTTCTTTTGTAAAGGGTTTGGTGTTAATGGAGGAAGGAAAAAAGCCAAAAGCAAACCCCTCTGGTGAGGGCGGCGCTGCCAGCCCTGGCTGGCACTACCCCCAGGGTCCCTCCTGTGCCAGGCACGGTGCTGCAGGGGGTTGGGAGATGCGGCAGGATGGTGGCACGGGGGCTGTCGAACCCTGAGCACGGCCCCCCGCACCTCCCAGCCTCAAAAACAACCCCTCAATTCACAGCTGGTTCAGTGACAAGGATTTCCTGCAATAGCGCAACCCGAGCACCCACCTGCTGCCAGGGGCACCCAGGAAAGGCTGGCAACCAGAGCAGAGATGCTGTCTCCCCAGCACGGCACCGTGCTGCAGCAGAAACCAGTGAGAAGCTGTCCACCCCGTGAGCCAGAGCCCTGGGGAGTGGCCAGGGAAGGGGTGATGGCAGCGTGGTCCCTCCTGCCACCCCCATATCGCCCACAGCGAAGGGCTGGGAGCCACATCTGGAGGCGCAGGGAGGTGCCTGGGTGCATGCAACACAAGGAAAAAATGTCAGCTCTCGCCTTCACCTCCTTTTATTCCTCCTCAAAGGGCTGCTCCCCACATTTCCACTGCGGTTGACTCCACCATCCTTAGGGACAGGGCGCTGGGTGCCCCCAAACACCCTGTGCCCAATGGGACGGTGGCATTTCCACTGCCACTGTGGCATAGCATTGCACTATGGCTCAGCACCACCTGCCCCGAGGGAGCTCAGCCCCGGCAGCAGCTCTGCAGTCCCCAAGGCACTTTGGGGAGGGATCCATGAGCCCCACCAGGTCTGGATGCACCCATGGGTGCCTGCGAGGCTCCCATCCCAGCTTGGAGCCAAGTGGTCTAGGGGGGTCCAGCCACGCTCAGCAGAGGGAGAACCGTCGAGAGTTGATGTTCATGCGGGTGACGCCGATGTGCTTGAGCGGCATGGAGAGCAGGAAGGCAGCCTTGGGCGGGATGTTGCAGAGCAGGTCCGAGTCTTCCTCGCAGCCCTCGAGGCCGAAGGTAGCATCGTCCAGCATCTCCTTGTGCTGGTGGCAGGCCTGCTCCACCTTCAGCCGGTGCAGCTGCGCCCGCAGGCACATCAGCTGCTGTGCCAGGCGCTGGTCCGCAGCCTGCATCTCCCGCTGCACAGGGAGACGGATGTCAGGGCCGGAGCGGGACTGGCCCCGGGGTCAGCTGCCCACACAGTGGCGATGCTGGGGCTTGGCCAGGGCACAGACCCACTGGGGACCACGTACACACATGGCCCTGGGATCAGCACAGAGCCCACGCACACGGTCCGGGGGTCAGCACAGGGTCTGTGCTGGGGTCACAGCCCGGAGTCAGCTCAGATGCCTGTGGGTTTGTACCCACATGGCTGTTGCTGCCTGTGCCACCCCATGAAAGCCACTGTGGCTGTGCCACACCAATAAAGTCCGCCACAGCTGTGCTACCAGCAGAGCAGGCGGGAGGGGGTGACAAGCGCAGACCCTGACAGAGCCATGACAGCCGGTGCTGTACAGAGGACATGGGCAGAGCTGTGGCACTGCAGAGCCACTCGTGCCTTGCAAAAATTGCTTCTTTGCCTAGCATAGCACTGCGCGGCAGCTGGAGCGCCCTGGCCCCAGCACATGCTGTCACTGCTGCGTTAGGTCGGGCTGCAAGTGCTCCCTCTACATGGAGGAGCCCCATGGCCCCACCTCTGCTTCGGGTCTCAGCCCTTGCCCACACCTCATGCACCCCATCCCTCCGGCAGCTACTCACCAGCTCCGTCCTGAGCCACTCCAGAGCTGATTCCACAGTGGCGAAGCCACAGACGCCACTGTGATGAGCGGGATGCTCATCCTCAGGATGCCCAGGGCCCTGCTCTGTCCCCTGCGCCCCCCCGGGGGTCCGGCTACGCCAGGGCTGCCCCCGCACCCGGGCTTCCCACTCCAGGTAGGAAGGTCTCCGCGTCTGCAGCTTCAGCTTGGCCGTCAGTGCCTTCACGCTGTCCAGGCTCTCCTCCTCCCAGGTGGGCTCCTCTTCGCCCAGCTCCTTGAACTTCAGGTGGCCGAAGGGCATGGTGGCACCCGCTAGAGCCCCCCAAAACACTTGAGTGACCTCTCCCCCCTCCAAGCGACCTTGCAGAGGGACCCTCTGCCCCACCGCACCCACAGAGCGAGGAGCACCCTGGCCACGGACACCCACCCACTCCCCCGGCTGCACGGCGTCCCGGCTATTTATTCACCCCAGAACAATAAAGGTTGGGGGCATCGAGGACAGTTCTAACGGGCAGGAACTTTCCTTATCCAGAGGAGTGCAAAGGAGGGGTTTTTTTTGGTTTTGTTCGGTGGAGGATTTGCTTTTTTTTTTTTCCCTTTTCTTTTCTTTTTTAGCACGATTGTCTCCAGCTGGGAGGAGACTCCCTGTTCCCCGGGAGGAAGCCTTCGCCGGGACGTACTGGCGCGGAGGAGCGGGGATGATTTATCCCCAGGCGCCGCCGCCCTCCCGCACCCGGCCGGGGCCGGGGGGGGCCCAAAAAAAGCCCAAGGAAGGAAAAAGAAACCGGCGGAGCCCTGCGCCGAGCCGCCGTCCCCGCCGGCATGGCAGGGCTGTGCGGGGCATCGCCCGCCTCCCTGCCTGCGCCCTGAGCTCCCCTGCTTGCCCCCCAGGATCCCTGCTGATGCCCAGCAGTCCCCTGCTTGCACCCCAAGATCCCTGCTTGCCCCCCTGAGATCCTTGCGTGCACCCCAAGGTCCCCCGTTGCACCCCGAGATCCCTGCTTGCAAGCTGACGCCCCCTGCTTATGCCCGGCAGTTCCGTGTTTGCACGCTGAGGTCCTCTGCTTGCACCCCACAGACCCCGCTTGCACCCCGAGATCCCCGCCT
The DNA here is from genome assembly GCA_013400535.1 of Scopus umbretta. Lineage (NCBI taxonomy): Eukaryota > Metazoa > Chordata > Aves > Pelecaniformes > Scopidae > Scopus > Scopus umbretta. The sequence goes on from VZTL01000721.1 coordinate 57,609, forward strand.
GCCGCCGAGCCCGAGCAGGTAAGCACAGGGGTGGCTGGGGCAGGCAGTGCTGCCAGCTGCTCACCCTCCTCCTCCTCACCCAGGGCACTTGGCGGCAGCTTCTGCCCCATCGCCGGGCCCGGGGGTGGCTGTGGGTGCTGCGGTCAGGCTGGTGCTGGGGGGTCTGGCAGCGGTCGATGCAGCACCGTACAGCCCCAGCGCGACAGGCCCCACCGCAGGCAGGAAAGGACCCAGAGCTGCTCCCTGCAAGGCAGCAGCTCTATTTTCACCAGCCACCAAAGATCCCCTCTGCCGCAACACAGCCAGCACTGGGCACAGGGTACCCGGCTTGGGTTCTGGGTGCTGCCAGGGAGCCCAGAGCCAGCTCAGCCCCCTCTGCCCCGTGCCTCAGTTTCCCCATCTGCACTGACAGCATTGCCAGGGGAGGAAATAAGTCACGCTGCCCTGCATTTTGCAGCGAGGAAGCTCCATATGCTATAGTTGATAACATAAACATGAAGAGGGGGGGGGGTGAGGCTATAGGGCCCAGCATGACGCAGAGGGAAGAGGGGGTTTCCAGGCTGGGCTTTGCTGCTGCAGGATTTCCCCTTTCTCCCTCCAGACCCAAGGCAGCTGCTGGTGGCAGGTCCTTGTGCCCGGCAGAGGCAGGCTACGCTGGGGCTCGGCAGCCACCGGCACCGCCATGGAATTCTCTGAGCTGATCAAGACGGCGACAGTGGAGAGCGTGCTGCTGTCATGTGCGGGACTGCCGGCGGTGAAGGGCACCCTGTGCATCACCAGCCACCACCTGCTCCTCTCCTCCTGCCCCGGGGGGGACGTCCAGCCCGGCACCGTGGAGCTCTGGCTGCTCATCCGCAATGTGGATGCCGTGGAGAAGAGGTGGGNGTGCTGCCAGCTGCTCACCCTCCTCCTCCTCACCCAGGGCACTTGGCGGCAGCTTCTGCCCCATCGCCGGGCCCGGGGGTGGCTGTGGGTGCTGCGGTCAGGCTGGTGCTGGGGGGTCTGGCAGCGGTCGATGCAGCACCGTACAGCCCCAGCGCGACAGGCCCCACCGCAGGCAGGAAAGGACCCAGAGCTGCTCCCTGCAAGGCAGCAGCTCTATTTTCACCAGCCACCAAAGATCCCCTCTGCCGCAACACAGCCAGCACTGGGCACAGGGTACCCGGCTTGGGTTCTGGGTGCTGCCAGGGAGCCCAGAGCCAGCTCAGCCCCCTCTGCCCCGTGCCTCAGTTTCCCCATCTGCACTGACAGCATTGCCAGGGGAGGAAATAAGTCACGCTGCCCTGCATTTTGCAGCGAGGAAGCTCCATATGCTATAGTTGATAACATAAACATGAAGGGGGGGGGGGTGAGGCTATAGGGCCCAGCATGACGCAGAGGGAAGAGGGGGTTTCCAGGCTGGGCTTTGCTGCTGCAGGATTTCCCCTTTCTCCCTCCAGACCCAAGGCAGCTGCTGGTGGCAGGTCCTTGTGCCCGGCAGAGGCAGGCTACGCTGGGGCTCGGCAGCCACCGGCACCGCCATGGAATTCTCTGAGCTGATCAAGACGGCGACAGTGGAGAGCGTGCTGCTGTCATGTGCGGGACTGCCGGCGGTGAAGGGCACCCTGTGCATCACCAGCCACCACCTGCTCCTCTCCTCCTGCCCCGGGGGGGACGTCCAGCCCGGCACCGTGGAGCTCTGGCTGCTCATCCGCAATGTGGATGCCGTGGAGAAGAGGTGGGTCTCTCCCTGTGGCCGTCCCCATGCTCCCTTCTAGCAGTGTCAACCTTGACTTAGCTGGAGGAGATTCCCCGCTGCTCTCTCGGCGCCTGCGGCAGTACATGGCCACCCCATGCCACAGCGCTGCCCGCCGAGCCTCTTCCCCTGTGGCCCACGCCAGGGATGCTCGTGACACTGGGCATTGACCTCCTCTTCTCCTCCATGCCTCAGAGTGCAGAATATAGGCTGGTACCAGCCCCCCCGGACTAATGGCTCCCTGCGAGACACCAGGTTTGGCTTTTAACACTCTCTTGGCTCTGCTAACCCACCCGGCAGCGCCCAGCTTTGTGCTAACCATTGTGGCACCTGCCAGGCCCTGGGCAGGGAGATGGTGGAAATCCCAGCTCAGAAAGGCATGCCACTGGTGCCGGATGAAAGCCAGTGATTTGGCACCGGCACAGCCCTCCTGCTTTGTCCCACTCACGTCTCCCGGGGGGAGAGGGCAGCTCAGCACTGTTGCCTGCCTGTCTGTCTGTGTGCACGGACCTACAGCCAGCCCTGACCCTCCTCCTGCCGCCCCCAGGCTCGCTGGCTCCTCCGGCACCATCACGCTCAGGTGCAAAGACCTGAAGGTGCTGCAGCTGGAAATCCCGGGCATGGAGGAGTGTCTCAACATTGCCAGCTCCATCGAGGTGAGCTCCCGGGTGGCTGGAGAGCCTGGCCCAAGCTGCGCCGGCGTGCAAAGGGTTGGCAGGAGAAAGTGGCCGCCTGCAATGTTTGCTCTTGGTCTGTCATTTACGTGGGTAAATACTCAGCTCCTGGCCTGTATTGGCACAGCGTGCCCACGGGACCGGTGGTGCCAGCACCTGCCCGCCCAGCCCTTGCTTGCAGCTGGGACATGTCCAGGAGTAGGGAACGGGGATGGGGTTTGCAGAGGTTGCCCTGGGGACATGGTGGGGACATTCCCAGCCATCTCCATGCTCCCCACCCACGACCAGCTCCACCTTTGCTCCTGCTCCAGGCCCTCTCCTCCGTGGACTCCGTGATGATGATGTACCCGTTCTTCTACAGACCCCAGAGCCTGAAGCTCGAGGAAGGATGGCACCTTTTCCCCCTTGAGCAGTACTTCCAACAGATCTCCTCGCAGGTGAGCCTGGAGGGAAGAGACACCCGGCTGGGCTGGGAAGCGACTCCCCCCACCCATGCCAGGCTGCCTGCTGGGGCTCGTGCTGCCAGGGAGGCACCCGAGGCAGCCCCCCACCCGATGTCTTCCCCAGACGAGCCAGTGGCGGCTGAGCGACGTGAACCGGGATTTCACCACCTGCCCCACGTACCCTCCCACCGTCATCGTGCCAGCAGCGGTGGACGATGACACCTTGCGGAAGGCTGCCCGTTTCCGGCAGGGTGGGCGATTCCCCGTCCTCAGCTATTACCACCCCAAGAATGGCACTGTGAGTCTGTCTCCCATCCTGCCCCTCATCCCCTCTCCCGTCACTGCCAGCCCTCAGGCGAAGGCAGCTCGAAGCCCCCATCCTGTGGGGTTCCCCTGGTGCCCCCTGGCTCTCGCTGCCCACCGTCCCTCACCCTGCAGGCAATGCTCCGCAGCAGCCAGCCACTGACGGGCCCCAACCGAAAGCGTTGCCGTGAGGACGAGATGCTGCTGGGGATGGTCCTGGATGAGGGGGAACGGGGCTTTATCATCGACACGCGGTCAGCCCAGGCAGCAAAGCAGGCTCGGATGACGGGGGGGGGCACAGAGCCCAAGTCCTCCTACCCTCAGTGGAGGAGGCTGCACCGGCCCCTGGAGAGGTGAGGGGCTGTGCTGAGGCCTGGCATTCTCATGACACAGGTGATCACACTGCCCTGCCAATGGCATGGGGACTCCAGCCCCCCAGATCAGACTTGCCAAGCCCCTGACGCTGCTTTCCTCCGCTCCCAGAGGCCGCCCGCTGCAGGAGAGCTTCATTAAGCTGGTGGAAGCCTGCAACGACACCTCGATCAACATGGACCGGTGGCTGAGCCGGCTGGAGAGCTGCCGCTGGCTGAGCCACGTCAAGGCGGCCCTGAGCACAGCCTGCCTGGCCGCACAGTGCATGGACAGGTAAGGGGGGGCTGCTGCCCCACAGCCCCCACTTTCTCCCCTTTCAATGCTCTCGGTGTGGCACAAGCCTCAGGCGCCATCCTGGGCTCGCTGGCACGGCTGGCATCGCCCCGACCGCCTGCACTTCCCGCAGGGAGGAGGCCAGCGTGCTGGTGCATGGGGTGGAAGGGACGGACACAACGCTGCTGGTGACAGCGCTGGCCCAGGTGATCCTGGACCCGTCCTGCCGCACGCTGGCGGGCTTCCAGGGGCTGCTGGAGCGGGAATGGATTGAGGTGAGAATGGCAGTCCCAAGGGGGCTGAGGACCCGAGCCCAGCTAGGCACCCCCAGCTCCCCTTCACCCCTGTTATTCCCCCTCGGGGGCTCTCGCAGGCCGGCCATCCCTTCCACCTCCGTTGCGCCCGCTCTGCCTACTCCCACGCCCGGCTAAAGCAGGAGGCGCCGCTTTTCCTCCTCTTCCTCGACTGTGTGTGGCAGCTGAGCCGCCAGTTCCCCTTCTCCCTGGAGTTTGGCGAGCGCCTCCTCCTCACCCTCTTCGACAACGCCTACGCCTCCGCCTATGGCACGTTCCTCTGCAACAACGAGAAGGAGAGGCGAGTGGGGCGGGAGCTGGGGACACCGCAGTGCCATGGTCACCACTGTGCCCTTGGGGCAGACCCTCCTGGTCACAGCTTGGGTCACACCTGGCCGTACGACTCCCGGCAGGGACTGAAATGCGTCTCGGATCTCCCGTAGGTGCCTGTGTAAAGTGAAGGAGAGCACGCACTCCCTCTGGGCCTGGCTGAACCAGCCTGGGGAGAAGAAGAAGTACCTGAACCCTCTCTACTCACACAACGCCCTCGTCATCTGGCCCTCCGTCGAGCCCCAGAGCATCCAGCTCTGGCAGGGTGAGCTGGGCCTCGCGCTCTCAAAACCCATCTTTGGAGCTGGTCTGGCTGAGGGAAAGCTGCTCTGGTTTTCCCTCTCAACGGGGCTACGGCACAGCTGAAATAACACACAGCCCCTTCTCTCCTAGGTTTATTCTTCCGATGGATCCGTTCATCCCAGTACCTGGATGAGGCCTGGGCAGAGATCCAGCGGTTAGCAGAGGATGACGACCCCCCCATCAAGGAGAGCGCGGGGAGCAGGCTGAGCCGGTCCCTCTCTGACCCCGCTGCCCGGACGGAGAATGAAAGATGAATGCCAGCGTGGGCAATTCGGTCCCCATGGGCTGCCGGGCCAAGGTGACACTGCAGCTTTCCCCGGGAAGCGCTGTGCAGGACACAGGCCCCGCGGAGCCCGGAGGGCAGCTCTGGCAGGGCGGCACAGACGTCCTTTCGCAGCCTCTGGGCTGCGCAGGCTGAGCTTGTTTCAGTAAAGTGCTCTCTCTCGCAGCCCACGCCTGCTTTTCTGCTCTTACGTAGGGGCAGGAGCAGCCCTGCTCCCTCGCAAGCGGGGCTCCTTCCCCAGCAGGATTTCAGCAGCGCTCATACCTGGACCGCCAGCAGAGCAGAAGGGCAGGAGACAGCGGGAGGTGGATGTGCCCAGCAGCATCGGCCTCCGGCAGCTCCCGCCGTGGCGTGCCTGGCTTGCAGCCCCTGCCCGGATGCCAGGCACGGTCGGCGCAGCAAAAACTAAGCAGCAGAACACACTACACCCGCAACACCCTCTCCACAAAGGGCACGCTGGCTGCAGTTTAAGTGTTGCGTCAACCGCTCCGAGGTGGGAGCCAGGCTGGGAAATCTGCCCTTGAACCCAGTTGTGAGGAAGGAAAGACACACAAACCACCCCTCCAGACAGACAGACACAGGGTGAGAGGGCTGGAAGGATGAGGATTTGCAATGCAAGTGTACTAGTGCAGGAAATAACTGTTTCATGAGGAAAGTTGGCTCGGGGTCAGTCCAGCAAATAAACAAAGCATCAGAACTGGGCGCGTGTGTCTCGTGGAAAACAATGACTGGCTGCTGTGCTTCCAGCGTGTTGACACTTCAGGGCTGGACCTGAACCATAGCTGCAGATCTTTCCTGGGAAAGAGTTAAGCTGGGGTGGACAGAGGCCCCAGGAGTAACAGCACCGCTGTCTGCCCACGGGTGGGGAGCAAGGCACTGCCAACAGAGCTGGGAAAGCAAAGCGCTTGCGTTAATTTTGTTCCAGACCAAAAAAAAAAAAAATCCAAACACACAACCAACCCACAGAGGTGCTTTTCCTTGTGTTTATAAAAGGCTTCTATTTATTTCCTGATGATTTTTTTTTTTCTCCCCTGACATATAAATATGCCCAGCAAGGCAGGAAGCTAGCATCCCCAGGGGCAGGCAGGCAGCCAGCCCAACTCCCTTCCTTGCCTTCACTGCCTCCTGTGAAAGCCAGTCCTGCCCTTTTGAGCCGGTTGGGTTTCTAGTTCCCCACCTTCACACGGCCCCCGAGTTTGCTGCTAACTGCTTCCCGCTGCCTCCTGTGGAGCAGACTACTTCAGGCCTCACAACAGTTCTGTGCAGGAGCAGAGGGAGTGGAAGAGGAGAGGAAGTCCTCCTTTAAGCTTCAAATTCAAACTCGAAGTACTGGGGATCGAAGTAATGGATGCGAACGTAGCCGTCCTCACCCCCGCTGCTGTAACTGTACAGGAGGAAAACCAAGGTAAAGTCACCGATGTTGTCAGGAGCTCACAGTATCTAGGCTTATACCAGTATCGGAGTCTGTTCTCGCAACCCCCTCTAAAAACTAATAAAGGAGTTGCAGGACAGAAACAGAAACTATCGGTGATGGAGCCAAAATGGGCAATAGGGCATAATCGAAGCCCCCAGACAGCCTGGGGGGAGGCAGCAAGGCTGGAACAGAAGTAAGGAAGGTGCTGGCTCCGTTCCCACTGCAGAGCTCCCGCGAGCCCAGCAGTGTCCTAACCAAAAGGTGGGCTAGGCTTGACAGGGGCACGCTGCAAGACCCGCAGAGATCCTCACCTCTTCCCGTCGGGGTGGAAAGCAACGCTATTTATCGGGCCGAAGTGACCCTTCACTCTGCCAAACTCTTCTTCAAAAGCCAAGTGGAAGAACCTGGGAAAAGGAAGAAGATTTAAATTACCACAGTAAGTCGAGAGTCTAGTTAGGGACACAATCAGGGTTTCCTCAAAAAAGCTCTGCAGGTTTAACAACTCCTCCAACACTGCCAGGAGCAGGATGCTCTGGGACGAGCACTCCTGCACTGTCAGGAGTCTTCCAGGTGAGGACTCGACTCTCCCAGAGGAAAAGGACCAACCTTGCCTCAAATTTGCCAATCCTGGTGGAGGTCGTGGTCACATCCATGGCCTCTTGCCCGCCACCAAGCACGACCTGCAAAGGAGAGAAGCCACAACAGTTCAGTGCTGCTTACACCACGCTCAGCGGCAGCCAGGAAAAGAGAGCGCCAAGCCTTGGGGAAGCGTCCTACTAAGGCAGCAGATCCCACAAACTCACGAGCAGGCCCGACTCCAGTCCCAGAGAAGTTCCTGCCTCCCAGACTCACCCATTTGAGGATCAGAGGACACAAAGCCTTGTTCCCTCCACCAGACTGCAGTAAAGTTCCCCAGACCCATCCTGTAGTCATGTTTTTTTGCTGTACTGACAACACTCTGCCTTCCAGCTACCTGGGACAACCGTTACAACGAGCAAGCTCATTCTTACGTGATCAAAAATGGGGGAGAGTGCAGCAGAATTCACCGGTCGCTCTGTCCGGAACGTCTTCAAATGCTCGAGTGTCGTGCAATCAAATAGCTAGGAGGAAAAAGGGAGAGAGTTATTCTGCAAGAGGGCTGGCAGCCCAATTAAGTCACACAAATCTGGCTGCTAGTCCTCACCTGGGCAGATGTTAGCTCTATAGTCGCTCATGGGCACCCAAATCCCAAAAACATTTCCCCAGAATCCCAAAATACCAGCCTAAGGTAACTTTCACCTCTGTCACCTTCCAGGGGTAGCAAACTGCAGCCTTAATTTTGCCAAGGTTGTTTCCAATGCCTGGCTCTTAAATTAACGTGGTGGTGCCTCCCCTTTCTCACTGAACTTTACCACTAAGCTTTGACTTCACACTTGCTCAGGTTCCTAAGAAGCAAACCTCTGCAGCTGAGCAGACATCCTGCGAGCAAGTATCGACAGCCCACTGCATTACCGACGGGAGGCCTCACCTTGGCTGTGTTGTCCTTGGAGGCAGTGATGAACATGGTCATGTCTCTGGAGGTCTGAATATCGTTGATTTGCTTGGTGTGCTCCTTGATGTTTGAAAGCTGCTCCCCTGACTGAAGGGTAAAGAAGGCAGTTTCAGCGTGCTGGCAAGTGAAGCAAGCGTACACACAACTTCCCCATTAAAAACAATTCAGGAGACGTCGCTGTCAGCAGCAGGGCAGAGGCTGGTACATCAGCTTTGCTCAAGGGAGCCGCGTACATCAACCACCCCTCCATGAGGCTGCTGGTTTGAGCCAAAAAGCCCATATTCTGTCCCATGACCACAACAGGAACCCTGCAATATCCTCCCCCAGGCACTGCTGCCCGAGGGAGATGCTGTTCCTTATCAGGCTGACCTTGGCACTGAACTGGTTCAGCTCTCCACTCTCATGTCCTGCGATGATGAACTCTCCCAGAGGGCCCCACACAGCGCTAGTGATTTTAGAATCACTGCAGGGGATTTTCATGTAAGGCTCGTTGTTCTCTGCAGGAAGGAAGGAGACAGACAGACACAGTGGCACCGGCTCCAGTGATCAATGCTTCCCCTTATTCCCTGGTGCAGGCACTGGCCCGGATTCCTCACCGATCTGGCTGGGGTCCCGGAGGTCAAAGAAGCTCACGAAACACTGATATCCCATCTGCTTGTCTGTGGAAAACATGATGATGTTTCCTCCAAAGTCAAAGCCACACGTCCTCACCGCTGAGCTGGTCTTCACCAGAGCGAGCTGCTTTCCTGAACGCAGAGCAGAAACCGTCAGTCACTTCGCCGGGGCTTTCACCGCGAGGTTAATGAAAACGAGCAGCTGAATGGCAGGGTCAGAGGGAGAATGAGAGCATCGGGCGTAGCTGACAAGCAGGTTTGGTGACCTGCAAGCACTAACTGCAGGTTTTGACTACTTGGGCAGTAAAGCGAGTAAATTCACTAAATATTCACTAGAAACCAGGCACACACACAAACCCTCCCCTCCAGCAGTCTGAGTTAGGATTCAGACTTCTTTCAGAGGGGTGAAAAAGCACGTTACACTGCCACCACGTCCTCCAAGTTTAGCAGACTTCACAGCAGGACAGAGCTGTGACTCAAACGCAGCTACGTGGGAAGAGAAAAGAGTCTTACCCGTTTCACAGTCCCAGAGCCGACAGCTGTTATCTGCAGAGCCAGTGAGCACATGTCGCGTGTCCCCTAGGTCACCAGTTAGGGAATATCAGCGCGTTCTCAGCCCCAAAAAGCTACTGTCTAAATTCCCAGAGAATATTTATATGCAATATTAAAAAGCCATATTGCACAGAGATCGGACAAGTTCCATTCCAGGACCAGCAATACTCCAGTACAGACAGACACAAAGTCCAAGTGCTCCCATTACAAACCCCACAACTTTCCTCTTGAAATATTAAAGAAAAAGGTTCCAGCTCTTGCATTAACACAACCTTTGCGCATTTTTGTCTCCGCTGCCTGCTGCCCGCATTGGAGACGGAAGACCCTGTGCAATTCGGACACCTTCCCTGAGCTCCCAGGGCCAGCGCAGCAAAAGCAATGATGCACAAACGAGAGCGGACGGGGCACGCTGCACGTGTTATTCCAAACAACAGCTCGGGAAGAAAAATACCCAAAAGATGGAGTCAGGGAAAGACGGCAGAAGAGTTAAACACACTCTATCATCCCCGTGCTCCTCTTCAAGAGGAAACAGTGCAACAGCTGGGAGGGATCAGCTCAAGTGAATCACTGTAAAGAAAATACACGGGACAGACAAACTGATTTCCGCGATCAAAGGATACAGTCTGCATCCACGCACCAGACGGCTCCTGTGTGGCCGTTGTAGGTGCCGAGCCTCTCTCCATTCACCGAGTACCAAACATTGACAATCTGGGAGAAGACAACAACCGAGTATCCCTCTTACCTGACGCATTCATTAATGGGATTAATGAACAGCCGGTTAACTGCGGCGGC
>VZTL01000721.1:67569-79513 GCA_013400535.1 Scopus umbretta
GGGGGGGGGGGAGGGCCCGCCGCACTCACGGGATCCTTGGCCACGGTGAAAAGCAGGTCTCCCTCCCGGTTGTACTTGATCTGCGTGATGGAGCGCTCGTGGCCCTGCAGCAGGATCGGCTTCTGCGAGGGGAGAGACACCATTTAAAGCCCCAGGCGAGGCGCGGCCTCGGCCCCCGGCCCGGGGCTCCTGCCCCGGCGGCAGCCTGCCGCCCCCCACACCCCGCGACCCAGGAGCCCCGGCCCGGGGGCCCTGCACCGCCCGAGCCCCGGCCCCGGCCCCGGCCCCGCTCTCACCATGGCGGCGGCGCTGAGACGAGAGAGCCCCCCGATCGCTTCCGGGTCAGAGGGTGCGCGGGGCGGAAACGCGTCACTGTCGCTATGGCGCCCGTGGGTGAGCTTCCGGGTGTGAGGGGAGGCCGCTCCCGGGCGGGAAGGGTCCGTCCTGAGCCGGGGCCGGCGCCTTCCCTCGGGGAGGGAAACAGCCGCCGGCTGGGCCTTCGCGGGGTCTTCCCTGAGGGGGGCTGTGGCGGCAGGCCGGGCCCCGGGGGGCGCTGCGCTGAGAGGGAAGCAGGGCCACGGCCCGGACCCCTGTGGGGCCTGAGGCGGGATGTGGCCCTGGGCTTGGTCTGCTGTGAGGCTTTCCCTGAAGGGAGAACATGGCCACAGAGGCTGGGCCTGCAGTGGAGCCTTCCCTGTGGGGCGGAGCGTGGCCACGGGCTCGGCTGGCTCCGGTGCTTTCCTCGAGGGAGTGTGGCCCTGCGAGGAGCCTTCCCTGAGCAGGACGTGGCTGCGGGCTGGGCTCGCTGCAGGGTTTTTCCTTGAGGGGGGTGCATCAGCAGGCCCAGAGTCGGGTCCTTCACCGTGCGAGACAGCAGTGAGCTGGGCTGGTGAAGGCTGTCCCTGATGGGGGACCGCGGTGGGCCAGGCCCTCTGGGGAGAGATGAGGCGGGCTGGCCCGGTGCGGGCCCTCCGAGGGCGGTGATGGCAGACCGGGCCGGTGTTCCTCTGGGGCCATCAGGCCGCTGAGCCGAGGCTGTGCTGCAGGAGAGGCAGCGGCGCTGGTGCTGGTGGCCGTGCTGTGGGGCAGCACCGGGCCGTTCCTGCGGACAGGCGCGGCGGGGCTGGAGGAGGTGCGGTGCCAGGGCCGCCTGCAGCAGCTGCTGGCTGAGATCCACTTCCTGGGCCTCAACTACAAGGTGCGACCCCGTCCGGGCTCCCGGGCCAGAGAGGTAGCCAGGTGTCAAACTGCCTTTGGGGTCATTCCTACCTGTTTACTTCTGGACTCAATACTTTTACTTAAACTGTTAAATATTCCATCTATCATCAGAATTCTTTATCCTCGGTAATATTTCGTTTAATGGCCTATAGCACTGCTCTTCCTGAGCAGAATCAAGACCGTTTTCATAGGCAGCAGGTCATTAACCCTCATACTTTGCATGAAGCAAGCACGGTCTGCCTTCTGCAGATTGAGGAACTGAGAAGTTGAACAGCTTGTGGCCGGCAGCAGAATCGCCAGCGTGCCACATTTCCGCTGCCAAACACGGCACAGGGCGAGTGGGTCTGGGCTCCTTTGCTGCCCGCTCGCTGTGGGGGGGGTGCACGGTGGGTTTGCAAGCAGCAGCTGACAGGCTTCTGTTCTTCCTGCAGTACATGGTGCCGTTTCTGCTCAATCAGGGTGGATCTCTCCTCTTCTACCTCACCTTAGCATCCACAGGTTAGTTCTCGTTGTTTCCGTGCAGCAGGTCAATTGGGATTTTGAGAGGGTCATTGCTATTGATTACTCTAGTGACTCGGCTGAACATCAAGCATCTGTCTGGTAATAATCACCAATAAAAGAAGTGTCTTATTATCTGTACAAGATTATCCATTTTAAACTGTTTGTGTTAAAACTGTTCAATTTCAGATCTGTCCCTGGCAGTACCGCTCTGTAACTCCCTGGCTTTGATAGTCACGCTGGTGACTGGGAGGATTCTGGGAGAGGACGTTGGTGGTAAAAGTAAGTTACACTTAAAACATTTCCTCACGTTGTCTCCTGCATCTGTTTGCTGACGTAATAGCGTGGGATACCCTCTGGTCTCCTGAAAAACAGCAAATACCCACACAAGTTAAGTAGTAGCTCTTGCTACAGAAGCTGAAAAGGAAGCGAAACAGACTTGTGAGTGGGCAGGGCTAGTAAATTTGAAGGTAGAAGTGGCTATCTGTCTAAGCTAACAGAGTTTACAGGCCTTTACCTAACTAGATATTTAACCGTAAAAGCAGCACCAAATAATATGCCCACCGTAGAAAAAGAATGCCCCATAAGCCCCCAAATGTCAACACCCATCCTTCTTTCCTTTCCTTATGTCCTACAACAACATTATCCTGCTTGGAAAGTCAGAAAATGGCAGGAAACCTGAAAGCTTAAAAACAGCAGGACCTAGCGCAATAGCTGTAGGAATACACTAAAGTGGGCTTTTTTTTGTTGTTGTTTAAGCCTGGTTCTCGCTAGCCAGCCATACAAGATCAGCAACATTTTCTTAGAAACATGCTTTGCCCAATGTACACGGGCAGTCCAAACATCCAGACCCCTTCAGAACTCACCTGGTCCAGGTCGTATCTATCCAGACATTTATGCTATCTTATTCAGCCTGACATCTGAGCATCATGTATTTAGCAATGAGAAGAGCTGACTAGTGTGGAACCCTGTAAGTTCCCAACATATTACTGTTCACTTCTGTAGGGGCTGTGGCAGGAATGCTGCTCACCGTCCTAGGAGTCACGCTCTGTGTAGCTGGTTCGTGACCAAGATGCAGCGAGAAGCAGAGGAAGAGGACCTGTTCACAGGTAACCCCCATGGCTGAAGCAGGGAGCTTCTGGCTCAGCAGCAGACCATTTGGCTCAGTTGGACCCAGGAAGCTGTATTTTGACATGCGGATGTCAAAAAACATGAAAACATGGACTGTATGCCCTGAGCAGCAGGGTGGAACAAGGCATGTTGCAAGGACATCCTATTTAATGTCTTGAGTTAAGAAATTTTTTGTCCCTGGATGTTTCGAGGCAAGGATGATTGAAGTGTCTTGTTCAGCACTGGAGGGATAATAAATGGTTAATAAATCACTCAGTGGGAACTTGTGGGACCAACTGTCTTTTTTTGGTAGAAGGAATCTGTTTAGGAACGCTCCCTTTCGTGGCCAAGCACGTGAAAGTGGCTTCCTCCACTGCGCTCAGCTGCGAGCTACCAGCCCCTAACACTGAGGTTACCACGTGGCTTTTCTCCACTGGAGTCTTGTAAAGTGCCTCTCATCTGTCAAATAACAACAGTGCAGTTTCTCCCTAGGGCAGGAAGGGTCTTTTTCTTGTCAGTGAAATTATCAGTCCAAAATACCAGGTAGATCGCAGAAGAAGAAAAATCTTTGTTACCCTTTTAATTAATCAGGAACACTAGGGAGGGAAATACAGAAAACCTTGCACAGAGAGAGTTGATACAAGAACTGTTTATTACTATGACTTCCTCAATCAGGCAGATGCTCCTAAAACAAGTTAACAGAAACAAGATGGATATGTTTCTGGGAACAAGTTTGATTGCTGCAAACATCATCCAAGCATTCCAAATCAGAGGGACAACGATGTGATGAAATCTCTTTAAAAGAAGTATCTGACATAAAACAAACGTCCTGGCAGGCATTTTGTTATAAAGGCGTGTATTCTATTTGGTAATTCTTCCTTCCCAAGTTCAGACACAAACCAGTTTAATTAGAGTTCAGAAAAGCAGCCATCTCCTCTGCCACATCATCACAGCATAGAGATGAGGAAAGGGGGAAGATCTTCATTATTTAATGAAATTGTGCATGTGATTAATTGTTCACGGGTACTCTGCTTCTCAAGCCCAGATGGTGAGGGTGCACGAATTTAGAAGAGTTTGTTAATTCATCAAAAAGCTCGGCCAGTCTGTGGTGTTACAGAAATCTAGGAGTCACGTGCTTTTGTTGTCCGCAGCTGTGCAGATAGCCGCGTACCCAACTGTCCCCCTCCCATCATGGTCCCGCTGTGAACTTTTCAGAGCTGTTTGCTGCCAAGGGCAACATCGTTCAGTGCTTTTCAACTTCGGAGTCACTGGCATCCCTTTTCCGTGCCACAGTCTTTTGCGATTTCTCTGTAGTCCACGCCTTTTTGCAGTGAGAAAGAAATGCGGTTATTAATGTAGCGCTTTGCTATTACAGAAAGATTCTGGGACTAAATTCCTGGAGATTCCGTTTCCAGTCCTACCACAGCTTTGGTCTGCAAACTTGGGTCTCTACATTAAATTCAAAGGTAGTTTATTTGATGCCTAATGATCCTCTCCCACTGCAGAGGAGAGCTGTGACACTCAAATAACGACGACTGTATAGCAGTGTGATGTGCGGGGAGAAAGCCAAGGGAAAGCCGGCATCAGAGTGCCCACCCCATTGGGAAATGCCGGCCCAGCCTCTAAAGCAAACACAGGACAACAGGCTCCCCATTGAGCCAAGAAGTCAGGAACCATTACCTAATTCTTTACTAGGCCTTTCTCAAATTTAAGTTCAAAGGAGTTGTTTTCCTTTGAAGTTCTAATTAATCCAAAGAGACTACCTAGGCAGAAGTGTGAATCACCTGCAATATAACGCGCATCATCCCATTACATCAGTTCTAAATGTCCTTATGAAAAGTTTAAAACATTAATATGCCACAAACAATAAGCATCTTGCAGACATTTTTTCACGCAGAATTTTGTTTTTAAAAGAACTGCTTTTTTCCTTTTGAAAAAAGGGTTTAAACTTGTTACTATCTAATAAATGTGTTCAGTCAGTTTATGAATTAGGTGTTTATTCTGTGCCAGCTTCTAAGCTTCACCTGGTTACAGGCAAGTTGTACTTAAAAAGTTATATTTGGGGGTACTGAATTTTAGTGTAAGAAATCTGAACACAGCCAGAAAGGATATTACACACTTCACAGAACCATTAAGCGGCATAAATACCTTACTGTGGTGTATCGTTTTGGCTTTTGATATCAGTTCTTCTGCAGCTTTCTGGAACAGGGGTAAGGATAGAATTAGTACACACACCAAAAAAAAAAAAATTTTCTAGGAAAGCCTTTGATATCCTTACTGCAGTGGGAAGCTGTAACTCTCATATTCCAGAAGGGAAATGTTCATGACCCAGATGACAATCTCTCGGCTTTCTAAAAATGCCAAGCCCTGCAGTTATGCACTGTCCCCTGGTTTCTCAAGTTCCCCCTTGTGGTTACTTTCATCTTTACACTTTGTAGAGAGAAGCACAGTGCTTTGTAAACCTAGCGAATAGGGCTTAAGTGAGAACACTGAAGGACCACCCCAAGCAATTGCTATGAAGTATTGATTGATGTGTTCTCACAGGCTGTCTCTGAAGGGCTGGCTTTTGGAGTTGGCCTCCCTGCTGTGCAAAGCCTGCAGCACCGATAGATTCCTGTGGGACTGGGAGTACTTCCCTGCAGCAGTGAGACTCCTAATAGGGCAGAAAATAATTTCTCAGACCTGATGAATGGGTATGTCTGCTTTTGTGTGTTCATGCTCTTTCACTTCCTGGGCACCTCGCATCTCCTTCCTAGGATCTCTGGGTTTATAGACACTTTCTTCTGTGAGGAGAAGAAAAGAAAAAAGCTGTTCAATGGGTATGGCAGATAGCCGTGGCCTGGTCTTGCTGAGGCTACAGGAAGGTCCTCCTACGTGCTCAGATGAGGAGAGGAAAGAAGCAGAAATACAGAAGTTACTGCCTGCATCACTGCTTACTTTCAGCACATCTTCCGGAATTTTGTCCTTCAGCATCAAAGTAAATAAAGCTAGTCTTCCTCTACATCTATAGCAGTGTCCTTTACCTTCATCAGGGCAGCGCTGCACATTCCTGTTGCTCCTTCTGTTTTGTCCTGCACGGACAGGTTTAGCATGGAAAATGGACTCTTCCTCTTTCAGGAGAGATTTCCTGGCTTGCCTTTGCAGTTGTGGAAAAGCAGCTGGGATCTTGTCTTTCTCTGCAGCTCCTGTGGTCTGCACCCTGCGACTGTCCAGCTGCAAGTATTCATCACACACTTCTGACAGGCCTTCTTGATAAAACAGTTTATAAAACAAGAGAAGTTTTGGAGGGCAATCCCCTAAACACTGCAGCTTTTCCCTGTGACCCTTGATCCTGACTGGTACAAAGCTGTAACACTGCGTTCTCTGACCGGGGTTCTTAAGATGATACTACAAATGGGGGAATACATAAAACACTTTTTGCAGTCATTACTACCTGTTGAGGTGGTTCAGCAAGAGCAGAGTCACCAGCTCTGTCCCTGGAGGTGGCACAGAATTCACCAAACTGAAAACAAACAAAAAAAAGGAAACAGAAATTGTAAAAGCAAATAGCACAGATGCACATTTCGATGGACAATCTAGGACAGTCCAGCTGCTGTATCTGTAGTCTCTGTTGGGCAGTGAGCACAATGAGCAGGAAAGATCTCCTAGCTCCAGGATGAATTCTCCCTCCCCATCAGCCAAAAACAAGAAGAGGTAAGTGAGGCCACCTTAAGGAGTTTTCCTTCATTTAATTCAAGTGTGATCTGGCCACCTAGCTGTGTCTAGCTCTTCTCCTTTGGGAATGGCACCAAGCAAGGATGCTGTAGCCATGGCAATTGGGAGTGGAGATTGCTGTACGCATCCGCTGCTTATGGAGGGATGCCTGCACAAAAGCAACTGTGATTGTAGCACAAGCAGTCCCGTGCCAGCTGAGCCACCTACCCTTCTGCGGTATTTTTTGCACCTGCTATTTCGGTGGTTCCTGTAACAAAGAAGAAGCAGATTCTCAGCATCAGGCAGAAATCAGCTGTAGGAGGACACAATCCCGCCTTTTCCCATAAGAGAAGGCCCCTGAAAGTGCTTTTTCTCAGCGCAGGTAGAGCACACTCCACAGCGACACGCACTCCTGTTGTATCACGCTGCCCACCACAGGCCTGTGAAATTCAATGCCCAGCCGAATGGGCAGGCGCTCCTCGCTGCTTGATGAACACTTATCTGGGAAACAACCAAACCACTTGCTTTCTCTGGCGCTGAACTCTGGATTTCAGGGGCTAACCCTTACACCAAAAGCTTTGAAAACACATTCTTCCTAAACTTCCAACACATGAAGCAAAACTCAAGCCTCGAAGCTGACAGCACTGAACAGGGGGGCTACAAAAAGGATGGCTTTAGCTGAAGACCACCATGGAGAGGATTCTTTAAATCACTCGGCCACAGTCTACGTACCACAGCATCTTGTAGGCAGAATCCTGGGGCACCAGCAGCTCAAAGTAAGGCAGTTTTTTGTACTCCTCATTTCCCACTGCCACATAGTAATCGCCATTCACCAGCTCCTCCCCACCAGACACCTGGGTTCCGTCCAGCCTGCAGAGCCTCGAGGAAGAGACAGCAAAGGCTTTAGAGGTGTCCACCAGACCATGAACAAACCCTCAGGGTGGAAGCAAACGTCTGCAAAGTGGTAAACAGGACTGAGACAAGTCAGAGAGGATCTATCATTCTTAGTATTACCCCAAGGAAGTACTCTGAAATACTACACCCAGTGATCAGTGAGATGCAGTAGATCTTGGCTTTCTCCTTAGGTGTCAGTAAATAGGTGTATGAGGAGAAGGCAGGCTGTATTTGTTGGATAAAAGCCCCTCTTCTCTAGACATAAACCCCTTTTTATGCTATGCTTTACCGTTTGCTTATTGCTTTTTCACGATACCACCAGCAACATCAGCTCTCCTAAGAAAGCATTCAGGACATTGGGGTTATCTCTGATTTAAAGATGGGAAAACCTGAAAAGCAAATGAGTTTGCAAAAGCAGATTAGAAGCGGCTGTCTGAACTCCCAGTCCTCTGTGCTAATCAGAGCTGCTTATGTTCTGGACACAAGGAAAGGGGAGCTGGCAGTGCCTTATCTGGATACACACTTGTTAACAGCTCCGCTCCGCAGGTTGGCTTTCTCTGTCAGCGTGGCCAGGAGCGCGTCCCACTGCAGTGGGGTGCTCTTGGAGAGAGGCAGTGGGAAAGGAGGGCTCAGCAGATCCCCATTCCGGAAAACACTGCAGTAGAAACAACCCAGAGCATGCGATGAGCCAGTATTCCTGCAGCTCTGGAAGGTGGGGAAAAAAAGCCAGCCGCTGGTGCCCAGACAATATTTACAACAAATAATTCCAGTAGAAGCTGGAACTTGTCCATTCTCAGGATCTCACAGAGAAATTCCCTCCTCCAGCCTCCCAAAACATTCCCAGAGACCCTCCAAGAAGAAAACACTGAGGCGCTTACTGTATGATGCAGGGTAGGTGGGTGTGCTTCTGCCATCGCACCAAGACGTTCGACTTCCAGGGAGCTACAGTGCGAACCTAGAGACCGAGTTCAGTGCACAAGAACAAGTGACAGCCCTGGCACCGAGCCTCCCAGGGCTGTTCCCTTTTCTCCATCGGGAGCTGCCTGCCCTGGGACACTACCCTGCCTTCACGCTTGCTAGGTGGAGTTTGTTGTCAGCAACACCAAGGCTGGAGAGGCCCTTCACGTAGCTGAGCACATTCCAGAATTGCCAGCAAACCTCTGAGCACAGATCCTTTGCCTGCACCCTTAAGGGGGGCGGAAGGCACACAGCAAGCAGCCCCTGTGCTGTCTCACATGTCCTACCAATTCCCGTGGTGCTTTTGCCTGATCTCCACTGGGCACCTCACGGCCTTAAATCTCAACTTCAGCTTCATCAGTGCCAGCCCTAACGTCTCACACCTCCCCGCTCATTCTGCATTCCCCCTGCACAGCCTGGGGACCCACCTGCAGACCGTCGCTGTTCCTCATCCCACGGAGCTCCTTCCTTCCATGATTTAAATAGCTGTGAGAACAAGAAGACAACACTGTCACGTACCACCTGGGCTGTGGCTGACTAAAGAGCAGTGAGAAAATGACGGACTGCTCTGCCTTGGAGCACTGCCACCAGATGTGTGGGGCACTTACTTGGGTCACTTCTGAAACGATTGTCCAGGTGCCTCACCTCATGGTCTCCCAGAACTTCAGCCTAAATTAAAGTCTGCTACGTTTAAGAAATTCCCAGCCAAATACCAACCATTTCAGATTCCTATGCTTAAAGTCACCCAGAACATTTTATTTCATTGTGTTAATCGCCAATTAAGGCTCCAAGGGCTGACTGGTGTTAATGCAGCCTGGACCACCTCCTCAACAAAATGCAATACACACCCAGGGAGCCAAATTCACTGCGCGCGCACACACACCCACACATCTCCTCAAGAGTCAAGTGATGCTGTACACATCTTTAGCCCTCTGCATTTCAGGATGAACCAAAACAGCTCTAATTCAAAGATTAGAAGACAAAAAAACTTCATCAAACCAAAGCAAAAGTATTTGTCAGCAGAGACTGTGACTGCCAGCTCTGCCAAGGAAGCGGGCAGCAGAACCTCCCACGCGCTGCAAAACAAGGCGCACGGGAGGCAGAGCAGCACCGATCACAACATCCTGCCAGAAAACGCATGCCTCCCCCAACATGCTTGCTTCTGAGAATCAGGTGACCTCATCAGGAATATTTGCATTTTCCAAGCGATCTGGAATATGTCCAGTAGTTTCCAGTAGGAAAAGAAACTAATCGGTCTCTGGTTTTTGTTGGGTTTGTACCCCTCTCTTTTCCGTTCACACCCCGATGCATTCCCCACAGAGGTGATGTAAAGCCGCTTACCAAACCCAGAGACCAAAGGACCGTCTACTCACTCAAGCCTTTTGAACTTTTCAAAGCCTGCAGCCACGTACTGGCACCCATCCTGCAGGTCCCCCAGCTCAGCGACGCGGTGGCCGTGCCTGGGCGTGTAGAGGTTCCTCACAGCCAAGGGCGCGCGAATGCTCTTGGTCACCTCATTCAGAAACGCCTCGAAGGTCAGGAACCGCCGCTGGTTCACTACAACCTTCCTCCCGGGGAAGAAGGGGTCACCGTTGCGATACACCACCACATTCTTGGCTGGAGGTGCCAGAGCTAAGCCACGGGAGCTCATCCCCCGTGGGTCAAGCAAGCCCCGCTGACCACGGAAGCAAACAGACCAATGTGGGGCGCAGAGGAGAGCCCCGGCCAGCCTCCCGCTGAGCCCAAACCCTTCCGACCAGCCGCTTTCGTGCTCTGCCGTCCCTTCCCGGCGCAGTCTGGCGCGACTGGCTGTCTCCATGGACGCAGGCCCAGCAGGAGGAAGTTGTGGGCCCGTCTGGAGGCCACATCAAACAACCTGCAGAGCACCTTTCTATTTGAGAGCCAGGAACCACACGGCTCTTTAGTCCTCAAACACCAAGTACTGCAAGCTCCCTCACCAGCCACTGCAGCCACCAGGCTCAGATTAACAAGCCTGGAGGTACAATAAGTGCCAGTATCTCTATGGCAGCAGCTCACATCCCATGCAGAACAGCACTGTCCAGAAGCTGTCACCCTCTTGCCATCACTTGCTACCCGCGCGAGCAAACATCCACATCCCAGCGGACACGCCACCCTTTGCGCTGAACAGGTTGCCATGGGTTAAAACGGGCCGTGGACTCATGTGGCTCCGCCCAGGAGAAGGCGGCAAGCCAGATAGGAATAGACAGGTTCAGAGTCGAGCTTCAGGAACGCTTTTTATTCACAAACAAGTTGGCATCATCAGGAACAGAAAGATACATCTGTCATATAGCAAGAGTGACTGCTCAATCAGCAGGAATGCAGAGTGTTTGCTCAGAAGACTCAGGGTCACAGTAAAGAACCACAGCACCACGTGGAAAGTCCCTTTGTGAGGGACCTCGAACGCCCCTGAACTAGAGCAACGTATAGACAAAGCGCCAAACCCTGTAAGTTCTTACTTGCTCCCTCAAGCACCAGTCCAGGTGACTCTGCCACACAGAGAAATGTTACCATGGCCAGAGGTGTGCAAGTCGGGAACCAAGCCTCATTTCCTGAAGGTCAGGTTTGATGTGCCGTCACTCCCCACCAGCTGCACAGGAAAGTGAGGAAACTCTCCTCCTAACTTAGTACTTCAGCTAGGTGTTCCCCAAAGCCTACCACAAGCACCTGGAGATCCCAGCTATTGTGCACAGCTCAGATACCGATACAGGTCACACACAATTGAGCAGAGAAAAGCTAATTCCTGCAGGTTCAAAGCACCTGCTGCCCTCAGAGATTTTAATTTCACCACAAGCAGTGGTGAAATTAAGTCAGAAAGTGCCTTCTGAAAGCAACAGTCTTCTCAGCCTTGATTTTTCCCTAGAACCACTGTGCTCAGCCAACAGAAATAGGGTTCCTGCGGAAGGAGGCCTCACTGGGACTCCCTCCAGGACACACAACAACCTCCCTGGCTTCCCAGTGATGTTTAATCCCTGCATTGAGCAAATATTCCCATTCGAAAGAAATAAAAGGCTTTCTTGACACATTCATCTTAAGTGGAAAACATCAACCCACAGAGCTGGAGTTCCCCTAAGCTGCTGCTGTCCCCCGAGGTCATGTCACGACTGTAGTGCCACAGCTCCTCCACACCAATAGAAGTGCCCCACGTGTTCGGGAATGCCCTCCTACGGGTCAGGAGTCCCCAGCCTCTGTTTCAGCATCAAGTACTGCAAGAGAAAGAAAACCAAGCATTAACAATTAAATCCTAGAGACCTACAAGTAGGAAAGCACCCACCCTTGCACATTAGCCAGCAAAATCATCGCACTTGGCCGGAAGATGCCCGAGCCTCACCTTCCAAGCAACGCAAACCGCAGCTCGCTACGCTTGCCAGTGCCTAGGTATACACCGCTGCGTTGTACAGACAGGATAGTTACCAAGGTAGCAGTGTCCCTGCAGCAGGCCAGGAGCAAAGCTTGTAAGCAGATCTGAACAGCTCTTGTTTTCCTTCATCATTCCTTTTTTTTTTTTTCCCCCCCAGAGAAGGAAAAAAAAAAAAAAGCACCACCATCACCCAAA
>VZTL01000723.1:8518-46968 GCA_013400535.1 Scopus umbretta
TTTTTTTTAAGGAAAGCAGTAGGGACTTTTTCAAAGAACTGGTTCCTGATCTTGCAAACTTAAACTTCCATACATACCAGCTTTTGTCTGGTGCTTACATGTTATGCTTGTGAGCAGTGGCCTCATTGCCATGTTTCCATAGAGTGCTTTGGCTATTTGAGATCAAGCAAAGGCTAATTTTACATTCTCAGTGTCCTTTCTATTTAGGACCCAAGCAAGCTATTTCAATAAAACATATAACTTCAAGTGCTAACTAAAAGCATTTCTTGAGACTATGGAAAGACATACAGGGTTGTTAGACACAAATGTCTGAAATCCCATTCATTCTTTTATACAACACTGACCAATTTTTTTTTATTTTTTTTCTCCTTTTTGCCCTGTTCAATGGCTCTGAGTCTCCTGGGAAATGGGAGCAATGTGTTCTTGGACAAGAGAACAAGAGAAATGTTCTGCAGATACTTCTAAGGAGATACCTAATCTTTCTGGTCTTCTCAATTTTTTTGTAGATAAGTGTGTTTGTGGTAGCCCTATCAATCTTCAGGAGTGTTTCAGGTTTGTCTCTTACATTAGCTAGTGGTGCAGCTAATGCCATTGGCTGTTGGGGAGTGGGTTTGTGGGGGTTTTTTTCATTATGTTGCCTTTATTCCTGTCAAAGAAAGGTCAAGAATTAATCATTACAAATATTAGATTGTTCTATTGAAATTGCTCACTTGGGATCAAGGTAGGAGAAACCCAAAACTTTTAAGATGACAAGATTGGATATGTATATAGTCTGCAGTGTTTGGAAAAATGCTTCTGGAAACAATCCATGGAAAAATTGTGGGTCCTGGACAAGCTGGTGAAGGTTGTGGGTGTATAGCCTGGGGAATTTTCAGTCCTTTAAAAATATTACTGACCAGAGCCTCAACACAGTTGCATTATTTTTTAATACCTATGTTTTTAAATATTCACCTAAGCCTACAGTCCCATCCTCAAGCACTCCCCAAATGAACAGGTTGCTACCAGTATTTTCCATCTTTTGGTAGCACTTTCTGTCAGATGCTCCTTTTCCATTTTTTCTCCAGTATGTACACAGAAGAGACGACCTGCATGTTTTCTGTATACAGCTCAGGAAAAGGAGTGATGAAAGGACCGACATTCATTTATGCTGGCATTTCATTTGGTAGATTTCCTTTTTTCCTCACTGGTAAATGAGAAACTTGATGAATTCCCTACATTATCTATAAATACAGTGATTACCAAATAGTGATCCACTTTGGCTGCTCCATGGATGTATTTCAACAAGGGTTTGTACAAACTTGGTAATTCTGTGTGCTTTCACCTGTGGTCAATTTTAAAGGTGATCACTGATGTTTCTTTTTTTTTTTCCTGTTGCTTTTTCTTCAGAATGATTGATTGATAATAAAGGAGATAAATATAGGAAAACCTCCATGCTTCTAATCATTTCTTGATCCTTCTTCAATTATTTCTTATTTCTATTCTTATATATTTGGACTTCCCACCTTTCTCCATCTCTTTCCCCTCAGTCCTGATTTTTGACTCCTCCTACTATCCAGCCTGTGTCCCATTCCTCTGTAGTTTACAGAAAGCAGAAGAAACAGGATTGAAGGAGTAATTTGTAACTCTAATGTTTTAGTGCTTGCCCTTTCTTGGCTGTCTTTGTTTTCCTCTGGAGACTACCAAATGAGTGTGGAAAAGAGGAAGAGTCAGGGGAATCCTGCCAAATGAGCCCAGTGACTTTGGATGCTTTGAAGCCAATTACTATGAATTCTCTTTTGGTTTGCCAATGTGCTTTGGCTGAGTTCAAATATATGTATCAACTTTCCAGTCCCAACTGTGTAGCACAACAGACTTGGAGAATCTGCATATAAAAAAAATAATCACAAGACATATACAAATAATTCATGAAGGTAATTTTAAAATGCCATTGGCTTCTGCATTTATTGTAGTCAATTCTGTAGCTGATTCATGAATTTTTAGTACCAATGTAATAGTTTTCAACTGCAGAAGCAACTTTAGGACTAAAATGGTATCTTAAACTACCAGCAGTATACACATTAAATAATAAAATAAACAAAATTTTGACCTGTAGAAGGGGGAAGTACTGTGTTCCTCCAGTACGCAGTAGCTACAGCTTGTGGGGGAAGATTTTTTGCTTCTCATGTCATAGGTGGAAACATAAAATCATAAGGCAGAAATGAGTAGTTCCCTCAAAATGAAGGTTGCCTTCATAACACGGGTTCAAGAAACTGCCCAACTAGTAAGAAGGAACTGGTAGGTGCGGGATAATTTATGACAGCGGTTTTGTGGTGTGCTTGCAGTGAGAAATGCAAACATCTTAAACTCGAAGGTAATGATGCTTAAATAATTTGTGTGCTTCTGTATATACATGTTTGCACAGCAGCAGCAGTTATTGGAACTGATGCTAGATATTTCTGGTGTTTTCATTCGGTGTAGCATTTTGCTACTTGTAATTTTGAGATGTGATGGCATTAGACATTTCTCAAACACATGCCAAAACAAGCAACCTGATAATTGCTTTTTTTGCTTTTTTGTTGTTCTCTGCCTTGGTAACTGCTTTAATGCTTTATGTGTTTGCACCAACTTGTTTTTATCTGTAGTGTTTTTTAAAAGCATGAAAGATACAAACAACTGATAAAGCACACTTCCATCATCCAGACAGTGTTGCACTAGTATTCCTTGCATAGTTTTTCTGAATCAATCATATTTATATTGCTGTGATCATCTAAAGTAGGTTTCTGTAACTGTGTATTTTTGCTCAACAAGAACACTGTTATAGTCAAGAAAAACAAACAACTTGGCTTTCATGGAAGCAAAATATTTCTAGAGAAAAAGCAGGTGTGATAGTCCGCTAGCAATTCCTAAAGCAGAGAACGAAACACAAAGCAGGTGAGTCCCACTGCCGTCTTGTGATGCCGTTCAAGGGCACTGCAGACAGCAGCAGTACTTGAAATGTTCACAGCCACGTTCTGCAAGGAGGGTAAGAGCTACACAAGCTCCGTTTGGTGTGGATTCGCAGGCTGTGCAAGGTCCTTGGACCTATCCCCTGGCAGAGCCCTTGCCTATGGCTGGGCTCTTCTTTGGGAACTGGGGCTTCTAGCTGCAGACCTCAGCGCTGCTGCTTGTTTCAGTCCTTTGTGCCCCTAGGGCAGGGTGCTTATTTGGTCACAAGTGAGCAGACCAGCTGTCTCTGCACACAGGGAACCACAGAAGGCAGAGAGGTGGTGGCGACCCATTGCACACGTGAAGCACGGCGACAAGGAGGTGCGAGGGGCTGGCCTGAGCACCGCCTTCCATACTTGAAAGGGCAGTCTGGAAAGAGCCTTTGCTCTTGCCTCCTTAGCCAGGTATCTAGTAAAGGCCAAGTTTTGGTCTGGGTAAATTCAGGTCACTTCACCAGCATCAAGAGAGGTATGCAGATCTGTGCCGAAGGGGATCTTGTATATACAGCCACATCACGTTAACATTAGATATTACTATACGTTGTCTATTAGCATACACCTCAAAGTTAATTCCCATCTGATTGACGATCTAGAAAATGCCAGATTTTGAATTTTCTGTGGTGGGTATAATAACATTTTATCATCAAATATCTCTCAAATGCTAATCAAGGCACAAGAAACAGTAAAGCAAACATTTCTTCAAATCAATCAAAAAAATCTGTCCAATTAATAAAACTGGCAACGAATCTAGGAATGTGGGATGAATCAAGAAGAATGACAAGTTTTTCATCTCCACATCAGGGGTTCATATGTCGCTAAAGTTAGGGAGAAAGTGGTCATTAGGTGAGACAGAGACTTTGCTAGATCTTTCCCTGCTCTTTGTTCTATGGAGAGATCAGCATTAGAAGGGATTAGGACCAGATCTGCTCATGAGGGAAGAAAATTAAAATGGTGAGAATACCTAAGGCAGTCTGAGGGTGTAGCAACTAGCAGATCTTCTCTCCCCTGACAAGCACAGCTAGTCCATCCAGTACAGGAGAGAAAATAACAGCATGTAAGGTTCAGCTCACTAGGTAGTGAGGAGTGCTGATGCAGGAGGTCTGGGGAGCACCCACTAAGGCTCCAGCCTCCACGTCGGAGAACTGAAAGGATCTATCTCATCTGCAGGTAGCGTGAAAGTTGAGGACGGAAGATAAGTGCCTCCAGCCTCTGTTCTTGGCACAGAGACTTGATGGGTACAGGCTTTGCATTTATACAGGTCATTTGTGGATTTCCCCCAGAGAGAGCTGATCGATTTTAAAAATCCACTTGAGAACAGAAAATGTGTAGCACTGAGCTCCCATCTGCTCCCTTACAGAGAAATGTTCTGCTCTACGGTAATGTTCTGTAATGCTGTATTAACACAGCTGAAAACTGTAATAGATGGGCCAATGGCTGCAGGATAGTGGTAGTTGTTTTTAATAGGCACTTACATGCTTAACACGATGTAACTGTTAACATAGGATTTCTACACAGAAATAAATCCACTTATTTATAAATCCTCTGGGAGAACTGACCAAAAAAAGAAATAGTGATGATTTTCAACAAAGTGTGGTTGGTTGTTTTGTTGTTTGTTTTTTTTTTTTTTTTTTTTTTTTTTTTTAAGGCAGAAGCAAAAGATATGCTGTTTAGCAGACTTGAGCCTCCTCTAAGAATAGCTTAAAACAGTAAATGCCCTCCCCATATAGACAGAGTCTACCAGAAGTCATTGGCTGAACTAGTATCTGAGGGACATAAATTTGATCCACATTTCTTTCTTTGCCATTTAAGAGAGTCTCTTTCTATGTTAAATGGGATAAGCGGATACACAAATTACGCTGAGCTTGTTTTCCAGCTCTATCTATCACTTCAGACATGACAAGGAACTCAGGCTAGCAGTGCTTGAAGGAAGGGAAGTACAAGATTTGAAGTCATAACCCTGTCACATTACAGTTCGTGGTGAGGTTGGCCATTTATACAAATTCATTCAGATGCTTCTTTCAAGATATATTTATTGTATCATACAAAACTGGGCTACATAGTTCTTGCTCAGAGCAAGATTAGAAGATTATGTACATTTTTTCCCTGGGACAGTAAAAAAATCGTATTGGCAAACAGAAGACTTGTTTCTGGATTTACTGCAATATAAACAAAAAAAGTTACACATAAGAAGTAAACAGGAAAAAAATCTATATTTGATGTAAAAATTGAAATAGCATTAGTTAATTAAAAAGGAAATTTCACTACTGCTCATTTCAGACTTGGGTTTGGTTTTAGTAGTGATGCAAAAATCATGCATGAAAATGGATAATCAGTACTTACCATATGATCTGCAAAGCCTAACAGACTATTTAATCCTATGGTTTTTAGTTTGCTGGACTGCATAACTCATACAGCAATAAATTTAGTAGAATACATGATGAAAACTGATGTCTATATATGCATTAAAATGTCTGTTTTCCAGCTGCAAAAGAACTGTCATCAATTGTATGTCTTCCTTTGAGCTTAAGATCAGATCTTTAATCTTAAGCCAGAATTTTAGCTGTGTAATTTGTATGAAATGACGAATTACACCTTTGTCCTGGTTTCAGCNGGAAGTCATCACAGTCATCCAGTTAAAAATGCCAGTGGAATGAATCAGTGTCACAGGGATAAAAGGTAATGATGGTGCTGTGCCTGCATCCAGGTATAAGTGGCCTCCAGAGAAATTCAAAAGTATGTTTTTGAATATGGGTGAAATGTTGACTGAGTCAAAACAAGTCAAACGTGGATCTCAAAAGTGGCATGTCAATAGTAAACATACTAGGAAACTCCATCCCAAAAATGTGGTGACCAAGAAAGGGTTGGCATGGGTTTAGCAATTCCTGCTAAAACATGTTCTTTATTTGCAGTGATTCCTGTCTTACTGGACGGGAGCTCCAGTTCTTCTCTCTCTCTTCTGGCCTAACTGAATTATTCTGAGAATTAACCTGTCTAGGATTCTGTATTATTCATGCAAGCAATTGCACCATATTTATTAAAAGCAGAGTGCAGCAGACCCCGTTATAAACCTTATTAAAAGTCTCACCATTGTGATCACTTGGCAATTCATAAAATGATGTGTTAAAAAACCATAACCTGTAGTCTGTTCTGTCAAGAGTGTTCCCCTGTTAGGTCCAAGCAGTTTCGGTCCAGCTTATTCTTTTGTCTGTTTATATGCAGACATAACACTTAACAAGTGATAATGTGTAAACAAGAGTATGCGTTATGCAGATAAATAGACTCCCACTGTTGAAGAATCCTTAGCAGTTTGCATTAAAAATAAATACAGATGCAAACCGGAATACAATGCTTATTTTAACAGCAGGCCTTTGTCACTGGTGGCATTCCCTGATGTTTCCAAGATTAACTAAGTGGCTTTTAAAAGAGATTCACTAGTCCAGAAGTTTAAAACAGTTTAAACCTTTTGTTAATAGCACCAAAGGGAAAGATAATAACAATTAGCAGTTCTTCACAATATCAAGAGATAACATTTGCATTAACTGACTGAGAATTGGTGGTTCCATGCAACCACAAGCCTGTTTACCCACTGACAAATGTAGTCATAACAGGTGAAAGAAAGAAGCCACAGCAATTTCCACTGATCTCAGCATACTGAATAATACCGAAGAGGTTTTTATTCAAGACACAAAATGGATTTGGATTCCATAGTCCATTGAAAATTCAGATGAAAGAAGTACAACTATCACTAGGCTGTTACATATTTCCTGTATGTGCTTCATTCTAAAGGTGCTTAAAAAACACCTTGTCAGAATTTCAAAAAAAAATTAAGTTTCCTTTCTTTTCCTGAGAGCATCACATCACTAAGCTTGCCTTCAGCTGTTATTCTTAAATGCTAGACCCAGTCCTGTTTCCCTCATTCCCCTCCCCCATTGTTTTTCATGTGCTTTAGGTCAGAGGGGTAAATATGAGATTCAAGGGATCAGTACTGGAGAACAAAACAGTGTTTAGCTCCAAGTTCTAGATTCTAGGCAGGCTCAGAACACTAAAAGTGGCCTAGTGAAGAGTTATCAAATAATAGAGCAAAGCAAGGGGAATACAGCAAAAAAAAGTTCATAAATATGCCTTTGCATAAAATTGTAGATTCACCTTCCTGTTTGATTCACTTTTGCATTTAAAGTGTTGTACCAAAAAGGTAAGAAAAATAAAAGCACTGGAATCTCCTGGACAAGAACTAGTTTGACTGTGTCGTGTGTTCACTGTGGATGTGATTATGCATTTTGTCAGGCCACTTATTTAAGAACGCTTTCTCTTGCACACTCACCCAGTTAAGTCATTCCATGATTTGGGCTTCTATTTGTACAGTGAGAATATTAAATGTCTGAATGAATAATAACTAAGAAACAGTTCTGAGGGAGGTCATGTATTGTGATAGGTTTTTGAAATAAGTGCTATCTATAACGCTGAGCAGAGACAAAATTCATAAAGAGTCACTCTGAACAACAGCAACATCGAAGCAGTAAATCCACTGGATAAGTTCCCCGTTGCTCATCATCCACTCCGGCATTAAGAAGCTTGAGTCCATATCTTTGAGGATCAACATCCAAATCACATGCAATAACATCACAGTTGTGTGAAAGATAAACTTGAAAAAGCAGTTATGGGATTAATGGGTTCAAAGGTCATTTTCCTCCTCCTTATTTCTCAGAATGAATGTGTAACTTCAGACATAGCTTTTAAATCTCTTGCTGTTTCACTGTCCCTCTCCATCAAAGAGAATCATAATATCTCCACTGTATGAAGGCTGCATTGCTTGCGTAGTCACTTAAGCTTGTACAATGCTTTATATTCGTGTAAGTTTCTTCCATCACAGTATCTTGGAGAAAAGTTGTGTTCTTTTTATTGGCACAAAGGCAAAGAAGGAATTTAGCGGAGTGGCAAACTAATGTATTCTGTCATGGTAGCTCTTTCAAAATAGAACAGCAAAATTGTGTGTAGGCATGATAGATAAACTAATGTTCACACTGCAAATTGTAAATGGCCCTTATTAGAACCTAACTTTAATGTGAAAGGTACTTAAGTTGCATATTCTATTGTTCAAAATTTGGTCATTCTTAATTTTTGAATATTCAAAAGAGTGTTTTTGAACACACAAAAGAGTATGTAAGATACAAAGGAGCATCTTACATACAGGAGACCTAATTTACTACAGAAATGAAGACTTCTC
This sequence comes from Scopus umbretta, assembly GCA_013400535.1. Taxonomy (NCBI): domain Eukaryota; kingdom Metazoa; phylum Chordata; class Aves; order Pelecaniformes; family Scopidae; genus Scopus; species Scopus umbretta. The sequence continues at coordinate 16,706 of VZTL01000723.1, forward strand.
CTTGGAGACCTTCTAGAAGGTCTGATGCTTCCCAGCTGAGAACTATTCTACAACATCAAAATCACTCCAGAAAGTTTAGAGTTGAAATTTTTCAGGCAGCAGTTGTCTGGCAGAAAAGGAATGACTTAAGATAAGTTGTAACTGCTGACTGAGATCCCTCTTGCTGCAAATTTTCTTACTGTAAAGTGAGCCCTGAGAGTGAGGACACTGGAACTAGTGGGACTTCTCACACCCCAATTGTATATAATTCTCCAAATTATTAGTTTGTCATGTATATGTGCTACTAAAGAATTTCACATCATATCTGCCTCAGACTTACAAAATCTCTATGATGGAGAAGGCAGACTTCCCAGCCATCTTTTTATCTCCAGTTCACACTGAACATTCAGGGTAGTAAGTTCAGGCTTAACAAAAAAGTTGATTAAGCCAGGGGGCCCTCACTCCAAAATCCTGCCCAGAAGACTTTGTCTGCTCTGGAGGGTTGGTACCTGAGCATTGTGGAGGATGTTGATCAGGAGCTTGCTGGTTAAACTCCTCTTGGCAGGCAGGGAGAGGGGCCAGCTAGCTATAAGCTCTGACGGGACTTGTATTTTCAGAGAGAAACTGAGAAGTGCGATGTGGAAGAGGTGTACCACAAAGCACTCCAAATCCCAGATTTGCAAGAACTGTGGGGAACCTAAGGCAGGGAATGGTGTTCAAGTGTTGTGGTAGTCCTACCTGACTGTAGCTATTTCTTGAGCTTTATGAAGGAAGAGTAATTGAGTTATGCTCAGGTGCAAAGAGTTGGGGGAGGCACTGTAAGGGGCCTCCTGTACCTTGCCTGGGAGCTGCTTTTAACTTGGGCTCTTGCCCTTACCTGAGCTACATTATAGGTACGTCTGTGTCCAGCCATGTACTTTGCTTACCCCAACATTTGTTGACTTGTCTTTCCAGCTTGACTTTGGTCTTGCCTTATCACTACAGACTTACCTATTAATAACTTCACTCAGCTGATCCTGATTACAGTTGCTGGACCTACTCTTCTCTTCTTGTTTGGCTACTGTGGGCCTGGGCCCTTGCTGGTTTGGACTTAGCACCTGACTCTACGTCCCTGGTAAAGCAGTGGCCTCACTGCAGGATGATGAGGTAAAAAACAGCGACGATGAGTTTGGGAAAGAATGTGCTCAACTTTTGAGGGGCTAGGGGCAGTCAAATCATGAAGCCATTTTGTGAAGAAACAGAATTTCTGTACCCAAGAAATTTGCCAGTGAGGATGATGAAAATTATCAATGTGAAGCCTCGCACGCTAATGGACCTTTAAAAGAATGGGGTTTCATGGAGTCTGAGCCATCGTAATTGAGTAAGCTTAGCCAGGATACCATGACTTGAGTCGTGACAAGTCCAGGGCTACATCTAAAATCAGTGGAAATGTTTCTGCTAACATAAGCGAGAGTAGGATTTTACACTGCAGAACTCAGCAGATGCATGTGTTGTTAGAAGGCTTAGCTACAAGGCTTTCTGTTTTGTTGCATTCCCTTAGTAAAGTGCAACATATGGTTAACTTCTCTGTTGGATCGTGGTCTGTTAATGAAGCAGACACTTGCGATAATCATAGTTCCTTTTCCAAACTCCCTGATTTGGCAAGCTGATCTATCAGTATTCTGGGGGTTTGCGAAGGTTTATTTTTTGTTTCCTTAGTGCTCATCATACATGAAAAGCAGCATATTTTGATTGGTTGGCAGTTGAAAGTGCAATTAAACATTTCAGAATCTGGAAGAACTTTTGAAGACATTCCTTTCTGTTTTGTTGGTTTTGTTGGTCTCATTTTTTGGTGGCTTTTAAATTTATTTATTTATTTAATGACAGCACAAGCAAGTTTAATGTTTTGTTTAGATGATGCCAGCTGTCCATTGTGAATGTAAATGATGAGCCAGTGGAACTGCATGGTTGCCTTGAACAAATACATGAAATAGAAGTGAGTTTTTACACATCCTGCAGGTGCATCTGCTGTGGGAATCTATTCACTCAGAGGATATTTAGCTGATATATTGTACAGCTGGTCAAAGAATGCCTTTAGGCTATCTGAAAGTTTCCACAGGAAATGAAATGCTTTGATGGATTTTGCTGCAAAACATTATTTTATAAAATCAGGCTAATTTTGACAGTCTTCTTTTTAGACTGCTAATTTCAGATCTCTGCCTCTTCTATTCAATTTGCCTCTTTTATTCTTTTTTTTGTGAACTATATACAGTAAATTCCTGAGGTTTTTTTTTTTTTTAAAGGGGTGGATTTTTTTTTCCACCTCCAAGGATGCATACATACAATATCTTTTAGTCTGTAACAGAAAGCCAGAGAGATACTAGGAAAAGGCTATGCTGACTCTCTGTAGTGAAACAGAGAGTGTGAGGGCAAAAAAAGGGTTGCCAAACCTGCTTAATGCTCTGATTCAGGTGGACTTTTGACTACTTTGCTGCATTCCAGGAAGCTTTCCAGCTTACTGCTGCTAGTTACTGAAGGATGGTTCTTTTTCTCCTCACTCTTTGTGAGTACCTTTCAGTCTAGTCAATGCAGTTTCTTGTGGATGTATTATTTTAGCCTAGAATGCACTGGAGAATGTGCTGGAAAGCTGTGCACTTCTCAAAACTGGGGTACTAGAGGAGTATGAGATTCTCCACACCCTGGGCAAGGATGGATGCTTGGATGTTATTCAGTTATCTTCACTTTATACAGTTACCTTCATGTTATTTATAATGTATACTGGTAAAAGTCTGTATTTACAACAGCCAAAACAGATCATATGTTAACAATAGTCATGAAAGACTTGGGAAAAGAAAGTGGAAACGAAAACGTGCTAAACCCACTTATGCTAAAATTAAATAATAATAAAAAAGTTTTCTTTCCTTCCATCTATCCCTTTCACTTGTTGTAAGTAGTGTCATAATAAAACTGGCTCAAGATTTTCTTTTCTCATGTCCTTTATGTCTCAGGTTGCATTCCTCGGAGAGAAGAAACACAGTATGGTAACCCTTATAGCTTTTTGGAGTCTTTGAGGGGCTCCAAACAGATTTAATGCACCCCTCTCCTTTTCCAAAAGCAGCGTCCTATCTGTTTCCAAGTAATTCAGAGGTTTGTCATGATAGTTCTGCTACCAGTCCAAGGATTGTCTCACCTCTGTGGCACATTTCTGTTTCCAGTCTTTTGATCTGTAGATAAAAGATTTACAAAGCATATGGATGCTCTGAATTCATAATACAACATTATACCTTAGTTCAAAGCATGAGAGAATATAGTCTTAAGAAAAAAGTCTAAACCAAATCAACTAAAGCAATGCCTCTTGTTTTTTACCACAGCCTACCTTTGGAAATTTTTCTGTGTCCAGGCAGGTCACGGTTTGTCTTTTCTTACCCTGAGCAGACCTCCCAACAACTCAAAGTTTCATCAGAAAACTTGTAGCCAAGACCTTCTCCCTCCCTCTTATCACCCATGGTTTTTGTGAGGCTTCTTTCTTTGTGTATGTTTTGTTTTAAGGGAACTTTCATTTCAAACTCTTTTCTCAATGGGCTTCAGATGTTCATCTGTTAGTAACGTTCTAATTCCTTGCAACTATTTATGAAAAGAGCAGGTAATGTTCTTGTGAAGTGTGTGTATATGTTAGATTATCAGTTGTGCAATCCAGATGGACCTATACAAATTCTTTACACTCAATTTACCTAGCTCAAATGTAGATGCATGTTTCATTCACTCACATGCATATATGCGCACCAGGTCTTCTAGGTGCTTGTCCCCCTTTGATGAGTGAATATCTCAGCATAGAAGTCAGACTTTGAAATTGTCTAAAAAGGCAAGTAAGATTAAAAGTATTACACATATTTCACAAAAGCATGACAGAAATTCTCCATAGTTGCAACGTTTCTTTTTCAAATATTCATTCAAACAGCTGTAGAGAGCCAGGGTATGCATAATCCACAGGCCAACATGCCAATTTGGGATTATTGTTCCTGAGGCTAGGTGTGTGGGTGTGAGTTTTTTGGTTGTTTTAGTTTTTTTAAGGAAAATGCAGTACATGAAATGTACTTCTGTGTGGCATTGCTTTGTCAGTGAAGTGATTACACTAGGATTTGTTAGTGATTCAATAGCAGATTTCCTGGACCATGATATAGCATAAAGGTACTGTAGATACTCCAGACAGTCCTTCCGGATTGTGGTTTCTGTGGGTTTGTACAAAGATGTGTGTGTTACCAAAACTGAATACTTGATTGCAACAGAGGGAAAGGTACAAATACCTTGCTGTAGTCCTGGTGCTGTCAGCAGCATATCTGTTTTAGTCTAGTACGAGTGCAAGAAGGGGCAAGTCAGCTTGACGATAGCTGTCTCTGTGACCCCTGGGATATTCTTCTGACCTGCTCCTCCCTGGAAGAAATTATATGTTAGCCTTTAGTTCTTCTGACCAAAGCTGACCAACGTGTTCTCATTCGCATGGTGTCCTCCCTGCACTCCGTTCCTGGCTACCTCCCTGCTGGCAGTTTCTTGACCCCTGTTCTGTTTCCTAGATGCCAGTTGTACATCTTTTTCTCTATAGCCAGCTCATAAGCAGTAATTTTTTTTGTTGGGACACTGAAAAGGTTATTTTTTACTATAAGACTACCTTACTGCCTAGTACTAGCTGTCTGTCTAAGGAGAAGAAGTTTGGCCTAGTCCACAGAGCATAGACTGGGGACTCAGCCAATCTAGCTGCAACTTCATCTGCAGATTTTCCATCTGAAGATCAGTGCTTTGGTCATCCGTTGACTGGAGAGACAGTGAAGCTGTTTGTCTTTTTCTCAGAGTGATACTGTAAGAATAAAATGTTAATTTAGAACCATGCAGTTCCAGGGGTTGGTAAGAACCCGTTAAGTAGACAAAACTTAAGCCCTTGTTCTGTTTGGTATGTGCAATTTTCTTCTGCTGCCAGCCACTATCTTCCTCTCTCCTTATTCTCAAAAAGGTTGGAAATAATCTTCCCAAGCTTTATGGAAATGCCAGGTTTTCAGCATAGTGTGGTCCTAGAAAGAAAACATAAATTTGCAGTAAGTTGTAAGTGACCAAGGAAGCACTTTTAACATGGTATCACTTTGTGACTCTTGACTATTGCCAGCACTTAAGTAATAATGAAAATGAATTGTTTGCACTCTGACTCATGGTGTCTTTACTAAGTATATGCTATTTCTTACCTTAATGTTCTGTACTCTGCAAAATACATTTTTTTCCATTCTAAAAGCCATTTCTAGATTTCTATTCTGAGAATACTTCGTACACCATGACAGTTTAAAAGACACTATGATAGCAACTGTTAAGGGGTTCTGCAACTTTTTCTGTGCCTCTCATAGAAAATGTACACTCTGCTAATTACAAATGCACTTGGAAGACTGCAGATTAAAGTAACATAATATGTCCTTTCCAGCTCCAATTTCATCAGAATAATTAAACGTGCCTTCAAATCCTTTTGTATTCAAAAAAGTATGTTTGTTCTTAAGAGCTATTGAGTTTTGTGCAACTTAAATGCATGCCTGAAATTAAACATGTTCCTAAAAGCTTTGGATAGAAAGAAATTTGAACTATGTGCCCGAGTTCCTCACAGTCAAAGCTCTCATCCAGTTTAATTGAGAGCAACTTGGTTACTGAGAATAGCGCAAAGCATGAACTCTTAGAGACCATGCTGAAGTAAAGAATTACAAACACAGCTAGCACCATCAAAACTTTAAATACTATAAAAATTTCTCACCTTCCTTAGTCTAGTCCTGGAGGCAAAACACCAAACATTCTCAGGGACTGGTAGAGAAGATAAGGCTCATGTGAGAAAAAGGCACTGACTGCATCAGATTGCTTCACTTCTGATGTAAGGATGCATAGAACTGCACAAAGAGAGTTTTTTTTAGCATCATCACCCAGCGTGGGATGCAAGGGCACATGTTTTATGTTAGTGTTATTTGATTGAAGCCTAATGATTCAGATGAAAATACAGCAGTCTTCAAAGTTCACAAAATTAATATTTAAATTAAATATGAAATCATCGAGGAAACCAGTCAGATGACATAGATGACTTTCCACATGACATCAAGTTTGGGATACAGTAGTTTTCTGTGAGTTATTTCAATAATTACAGTGGAAAAGAAAAATCCCTACATTTGCAAGGATCCTAAGGAACACTGACTAGAATTAGTGAGGTGAGCTAGGGAGACAGTGAGGGTTTTGAGGAGCTGCACTTAATTCCCAGGGGTGGAAGGGAGGAGAGGAAACATCAGTACCTTTCTTTGAAATGGTGCTACTTCAGTAGGAGAGCCCAGCTTGTCCTTGCCTAAATGTTGGGACAGAAGATGACATAAAGAAAATCTTCAGTGTCTTATTAGGCACTCGGATACTTGTGGAAGGGAAAGGTTATGCAAATGAATTCTTTTTTTTTTTATCCCCTAGACTGCTGACACAAAACACTGATGAGATTTGGGGGATATGTTTTAAATTAGAAACTTGGGAAGAGTTGACAGTTGCAGAAGGGTACTGAGGTCAGCCAAAGACATCTGGTAGGACTGTCAGTCAGTAACACGAAGGTAATTTTGCCAAGTGTAGGGTAGGACAGAAAATTGAGCTGCATTGGAGAAGGAATAGATGGAGGTCAGAGTTGAATTCTCAAAAAGTAACAAGGTTACAGATGTGAACTACATCAAATTAAGCATAGGGCCAAAAGTACACGTTGGAAATGCTAGTATGCACAAATGCTTATAAAAGTTTGTATAATTTCTGAATTTAAGCATGCACCAAGTCAGCAAAATTTACAGGAGAAAAAAGAGGGTTCATATTGAGGGCTATGTTGATTAGGGGTCGCCAGCAGACAGTGAATATAATCACCTCTGTTTATTGCGGCCTCCTTTTTTAGGATACTGTCTGATTTCATCCCTCCTCCCCTGCATGTGTGTCGTGTGTGTCCTCCCCCCCTACATTTTCTGTGTTCAGATGTACTCAGTCTGTGGGTATTATTTATTTTGTTTCTATTTTTTTGTCACCTCTTTTCCTGACTGCTAGTTCAGGCTTTGCTGATAGCCTGCTGGTGAATTTTGGTGATTGAGATTGAGAAAACACCTGGAGGTTGCTAATGTATTAAAAAATATGGGGGGTATTCTTACTTTGTCCGTTGCTACACTGACTTCAGTGCATGGTAGTATTTTCTTATAGCAGTTAAAGACCTGCCTGTCTACGAACAGCTGGTTTGCAAAATGGGGCAGAAACTGTTTCAAGAACAGACCTTTATGGAGCGTTGAATGGACAAACAAATAAACCAGCCTGCTCCCTATTACAGCATGGCACAGAAAATTAAATCTGAAGAGGTAAGTGAAAAACAAAGCTGTGACCTAAATGCTGGAGTATAGTCTTTGAGCAAAACTACAGGTATTTTTGTTCTGTGTTTGGGGTTTTTTTCCTTCTTTGTCTCAGTCCTCAGACTCTGTTTGAAGTAGTCTTTAAAACTAAACCAGCGTGATCTAAACTGCTCGTCCTGACTAATTAACCTTAGCCTGGTGATACGGTCAGCTGTTTACAGCACAGCAATTCATCCCCGCAGAAGTGTATGCAGCTAGAGACGGGCCCAACCCAAACCCCAGATCTGAGCATCTGTACATTTGGGGGAAGTGAGGTATATAGCACAGCCTTCAGAAGCAAACACCGTCTTTATTGTGAGCTCAGGTAAACCTCAGATCCAAATCCAATCAGAATCTGAGCCATTGTCCTTTCAAAGTGTTATATTAGAAATGCTGGGCTGTGACAGCAGAGAATGAATTGGATAAGGAAACCATGCTGACCAGAAAGCACTTCGCCTTAATACGCAAATAACTTGGAATTCGATCTAGCTAAAACTTTTGACGTGTCTACAATGATATTTCTACAAAAGACTCCTTGCTGACCAATTGTGCATTGCCACTTCTTAGGGAAGCAGAATTCTCAGCTACATTATGAACCTTGATACTCGCAAGGATAATGCAAAAAATGTAGAATATTATGTGTGTTGAATAGCTATAAAAGACATGAATGAGATTGTAAGAGAGATTTATGTGGAATGTTTTCATTATGTCAGGACTAGTTGCTTTCTGGAGAAATGGTTTTCCTCGTGGTTATATGATAGCAAGGTTTTGGGGAGGGCTGGCGTGTTACTCTGTAGATGGCTGTGCTGGAATGAACTGCTCTGGATCCTTATTGTTTAGAATTGAGCAAATCTGCAGCAAATAAGTTACTTGGTGAAAACCATTTCATGTATGCAGACAGTTACCTGCCAGCCCTCCCTCTCCCTGGACCTTTACCCTTGCCCCTTTCCTGGGCTACAGTTCAATGGCAGTAGCATATGAGGACGTTTGCAGGCCTTGTTGTCCTGTCAGATATCCCATCATAGACTGTTTCACTGGTCTTCTCACCCTGTTCATCAAGACTGTCCTGTATCCAATTTCCCTTCTGTTTCTAATTTGAGTAAGTTACTTGGTCAGGGTTACATGTAGGAGCGTAAGACGGGTTGTGTTTGCACTTTTGCCATATGTGCGAGTTGTGCCTAGGTTCCTCAGTTATTTGCTCCAATATTACTTGAGTAGAGTTATATTGTGACTCTGTCCTCATCTACAGAGCTCTCACTCCTTTTCTTTTAAGGAGTTGATAGTCAGCATTCAAAAGGTGAGGATTCCTTATACGTAATGTAGGAATAAGTCCATGAAAGTAAGGTTATTGGAAGTGGGCAGCTGGAACGAAAGAAGTCAGACAGGTTTCTCCCTAGGCAAATGCTTACACTAGCATCTGCAGAGCTTGGAGCCTCTAGTCCTCCGTGCTGAGCGCTGGGCTGCAGTGCTGCCTAGTAAAGATTAAAAAAGTTTTTTCCGATAAACTCCAGAACATCAGTGTGTGCCAGCAAGTGCGTGAATGCTAAACCTGGTGGATTAGGAACACAGGTATGCGTGCCAGTAGCTATGCATGGTATGAATATTAATACCCCTGGTTTCTACTTTTTACACAAAGTGTATGTGAAGGGAGGTGCAAGTTCTTTTTCTAGCTGCTGCACTAAGGTGTTGTTTTGCATGCCGTGCCTGATTATGGTGTAACTGAAAAAGGTAACTGATACAAGTCACCTGGGATTTGGCATTTGTCTGGTACCCTAACATGTCAATGCTATAAAAGGCCTAAAGCCTCATGAGCTGCAGGAGTGTTTAGATTTGTGAGACCAAATTTTATTAATCTTCTTTTCTGTTTTTTGGTTTTTGTTTTTTTTTTTTTTCCTGTAGTCCACTGATTTGTGATCCCTGGCATGGCTTAACTCCGTCTGGCAACTAAGCCCCACACAGCTGCTTGCTCACTCCCCACCCCCATGGGATGGAGGAGAGAAGCTGAAAAGTGATAAAACTCATGGGTTGAGATAAAGACAGTTTAACAGGTAAAGCAAAAGCTGTGCTTGCAAGCAAAGCAAAACAAGGAATTCATTCACTGCTTCCCATCAGCAAGCAGGTGTTCAACCATCTCCAGGAAAGCAGGGCTCCATCACAGGTAACAGTGACTTGGGAAGACAAATGCCATCACTCCAAATGTCCCACCTTCTTCCTTTTCCCCCCAGCTTTATATGCTGAGCATGATGTCACATGGTATGGGATATCCCTTGGGTCAGTCGGGGTCAGCTGTCCCAGCTGCGTTCCCTCCCAACCTCTTGTGCACCCCCAGCCTGCACGCTCGTGGGGTGGGGTGAGAAGCAGAAAAGGCCTTGGCACAGTGTAAGCGCTGCTCAGCAATAACAAAAACATCCCTGTATTATTAGCGCTGTTTCCAGCACAAATCCAAAACATAGACCTATACCAGCTACTATGAATAAAATTAACTCTCTCCCAGCCAAAACCAGCACACCCCCCCCCCCAAGAAGTGTGCANCACCCCCCCCCCAAAACCCCACCCCCCCCCCCCCCAAGAAGTGTGCAACCCAAATGGCTCTGTTTACAGGAAAAGGCCTGTAAAAAGAGAGAAGCCTGGACCTAAAGCTGCAAAGTTGTATAGATTAGGTAGGAAAAGGTGGGGGAGGTTGGTCCCGTCACTGTTTTGCTCAACACAAAGGTTCAATTTCCTTGACAAATGATGGACACTGCCTCCAAAATTGGAACTCTGATCCCAAAGGGGCTCTGTGTTATTATAACATAAAGAATGGTTATTAAACTGTCAGAGGGTTAATAGTTTCATCTTAATAATCTTGATAGATGGTGCACATTTCACCAGCACTCCAAAAGCCCACAATGAGCTTTAAAATATTTTTCTATTGGCTTGCCCTTCATTTTCCAAGGAAGTCTAAGGAGCACTCTACTTGCTAATAAATTCTTTATCATAACTTAGCTGGTTTTTCCCTTATAGAAGGGAAATATATCCTTTGCTGTGCTGTCTGATTAATCGGTCTAATTTTATCAGGAAAATTAAATTCTCTTCTTTATCTAGGAAGTTATTTAAAGAGGTCTGAGCCAAATCCCAGCCCATGAGCCTGATGACTACTGTGCATAAGTGTCTCTGTGTTTTATTAACTTATTACTTTTTAAGTGATTTCTGTCTGAAGGATTCCCTTCAACTTTGAGGGCCATTTGTCTTCTGTTCTCAGGATTTCAGGATGACAAATGGGATGTCAGATATGACTTACTGTAAGACCTTAAGGGATTCATATAGGGTAGCTCTTACACTTACCTCAAAATGCTCTGTATGAGGTAACCTGTAAAGCTGGTCAATTTTGATGACCGAAACAAATATCTTAACAGCTTTACAACAGGCAAAGTAGCTATACTCTTGACTGAAGTAGTTCTTAAAATATCATTGATCATTCAATGAGAAAAAAGAACTAATAAAATATATGTGTATATAAATATGCGTGGGAGTTGATCCCAGTCATGGAAATTGTAGTATACAACTAAGGATTAAGATAAGGGAGAGTCTTGGCAATTTTAAAATAATACAAGCCAATGCTTTGCTTCTTTTTGCTTAGACTAGTATCAGAAAAGGAACATGTCCCCAAACGTGCAGAGCTGACAAAGATGCACAAGCATCTCCATTTGTATATATATTTTCCAAAACTAATACATGCTGAATCCAGCAATCAAGTGGGGGGACTCTGCTAATTGACTTGAGGCTCTATTCTAGCCTCATTGTTAACAGAAAGGGCAACCACTTGCAGTAAAGTAGGACTAAAAAGGATATTCTTGTGCCTTCTGGGAGTGACTGTCTTCAGAGGTAAGATATGGGTCTGATATGGCAGTTCTGCTACTAGGGCAATACTTTCATCCCAACAGTTGTTCCTGCACACAGCTCCTAAATAAGATGGGAGATTACAATGACATGCCCAGTGAGGTGAATCTAATATTGTGCTTCCTGGTTTAGCTGGAAATAGGCTTGTTGTTATCTGATTGCATCTCTAGGCTTGTGTTGTTATTATTTCAACTAGAATTTCCACATCCACACCTTGATGATGATTACAGGACAGTTACCAGCGTTAGCAGTTTCTACCCTTTTATACAGAATTGCCATGGCATTCCAAATAATTCATCAATAAGAGAACATTAGCTTAGGATGGTTGAGGTTGGGAGGGACCTCTGAAGGTCATGTAGTTCAATGCCCCTGCTCAAGCAGGACCACCTACAGCAGGTTGCCCAGGACCATGTCCATGTGGCTTTTGAATGTCTCCAACATGGGACACTCCACAACCTCTTTGGGGAACCTGCGACAGTGCTTTGTCACCCTCACAGTAAAAAAGTGTTTCCTGACGTTCAGACAGCAACTCCTGTGTTTCAGTTTGTGCTCATCGCCTCTTGTCCTGTCACTGGGCATCACTGAAAGGAGCCTTCTTTACACCCTCCCTTCAGAGTGGTGTAAACAAGTGATAGGATGAGAGGAAATGGCCTCAAGTTGCACGAGGGGAGGTTTAGATTGGATATTAGGAAAAATTTCTTCACCACAAGGGTTGTCAAGCCCTGGAACAGGCTGCCCAGGGAAGTGGTGGAGTCACCATTCCTGAAGGTATTTGAAAGACCTGTAGATGTGGCGCTTGGGGACATGGTTTAGTGGTGGATTTGGCAATGCTAGGTTTGCTGTTGGACTTGATGATCTTAAAGGTCTTTTCTAACCTAAATGTTTCTGTGATTCAGGTATTTATATACATTGTTAAGATCTCCCCTGAGCCTTCTCTTCTCCAGGTTGGGCAGTCTCAGATCTCTCAGCTTCTCCTCATAATGCTCCAGATACTCCAGTCCCTTAATCATCTTAGTGGCCCTTCACTGGACTCTCCCCTGTAGCTCCATATCTCTCTGGTACTGGAGAGCCCAGAACTGGACACAGTACTCTGGGTGCGGCCTCACCAGTGATGAGTAGAGGGGAACGATCACCTCCCTCAACCTGTTGACAATGCTTTTCCTAATGCAGCCCAGAATAGCGTTAGTCTTCTTTGCTGCAAGGGCATGTTGTTGGCTCATGTTCAATTTGGTGTCCACCAGGACACCAAAGTTCTTTTCTGCCAAGCCGCTTTCCAGTTGGTTGGCCCCCAGCATATGCTGGTGCATGGGGGTGCTCCTCTCCACTTGCAGGAAATTCCTCCCCAGGTACAGGAGAGCTACTCATTGGTAGCTGACAAGTTTTTTCAATGCTTCACACAAGGCATCGAGGGATAATTTGCCATCTACTAAAGCAGAGTAAGTTATGACAATAATGCAGACAACAGTATACTGTAAGGTAATACACACTATAAAGTTTGGAGAAAGACATTAAAATACATGTGAAAGCCTTTTATTGATTGCCTAGAAAAGGGGATCTAGAAATAAAAGATAGAAAGGAAAACAGAAAAAGAAAACAGAAAATAGAACTCCTAGAGAGTTCTGTTCTTGGATACTCCTCATTTGCAGTTCACTGCTTTCTTTTAAGTTTTAATGCTTCACAGTAAATCAGATTAAACACTCAATATTTATACATAACAATTTGAAACATATGCCTTTGTAAGATTAAGTGTATACTAGAGCATGGAGAAGGCTGTCAGTTATTTTTATGAATAAGTTTGATATATAGGTCAGGCATAGCTATATATGATATAAACTCGAGGGGAATACGGTGTGGAAATGGCCATGGTGCTACCTCCCTTATCTGTAAGGAAAGTGCACTGAATATCCTAAACCTCACAAAGCACAAGGTCTGGAGAAGTACCTTATGGTAAAAGATGAAACAAAACAACATGTATTCTGTCCTTCACTGTCAACATGATAACTCACAAGCATTTTTTTTCTCCGCATCTTCCTGCTATTATTATCATCCTGTCTGAGCTAAATGACCTGTGACAGATGACAAAGATAGGATAGTTCACGGACAAAAAGCACACTCAAAGTTGGATATAGTGTGAGAGTATTATAACCTGCTAAGATGAAGCTTAACAGAAATGCAAAAATTATTTTCTTTGGTCTAGGTCAAGTTTCCAGGTAGTTAATTCAATTAAGTGCAGGATGAGTCTTCACTGTGTTAGACTTTTCCAATTGAAAGATTGGTTTCTGTGACTGTGTGGAAGGCAACAGCAGTGGGAACTGACTGGTTAAATATGTGATGGCAGATCAGACTCAAAACTGCAATAAACATAATATAATCTTCCTGGCTTTCGTGTTTCATTCCCTGAGGTTTTGGAGATATTTCAAGTTTTGATCTTCAGTGTGAAGCTGAATGCTTGCCTCTCTTAATCCCAGGTTGCAACAAGCATCTTTATTCAGGACAGAACTTAAACAAATGCTTGAATGTTATCTTGTCATGGAATGGTGCTAAGTTTCTTTACCTTAAAGAAAGGAAAGCAAAGAGGAAAGGGTGGGGCCACATAAAGTCTTCAAACGTATAAAAAGTGTCTATGAAGAAGAAGGTAGTAGTCTGTTCTTTGTACTCATGGTGGCTAGCACAGAAAGCGATGGGATTTATACTGCATCAAGAAAGACTGATTTACCCATGAGGCCAAAGCTTGTTTGTGTGGGTTGGTTTGGGGTTTTTTTGAGGGGGGGGGTTAGCTAGGGCATTGCTATTTTTTTAGTGATGAGGTTTATGGTGCAAATTTTTTAAGGAGGTTTTTGCTTTTCCATTGTAGGAGATTTGTAAAGAACAGTTGGGAAAGCCTGTCATGAATGGCCCAAATATAATGGTCTTATGTTAGGACTTGGGGGGAGGTGGTGAAGTCAATGACTTCTTAAGGTCCCTTCTACCTATATTTTTCTATAAACCTGTGCCACCCTCAGGGCTGGGCGCATATTAAATTTGCTTCCAGTTGCATTTTTCTCCATGTAAGGTAACTTTTTCCTCCTTAACATGTCTTTCCTTGTGATGCCACCTTTTATTCTTTTGCAGTACGTTAATCTTGGGGCAACCTGCCATATTCTTTTAGGAGCACTTGAGTAAAACAAAAGTAGTGCACATTAATTGTAGTCCCCAAGTTTTGTAGCCCTTTCTCTGTAGCTGAAGCATTACTTATGGTTACTTATGAGCAGGACATATTTCTTGGTTAGTGAGTTCGCATTTTTATGTGCTACTTTCAAACTCTGTGTGAGTTAGGTAGACTCTTTCCTTAAACTGATGCCATTCTCTTCTCTCCATGTAAATCCAGCATTTGCTTTATTGCTGATGTCCCAGATGGCTCTGGGATAGGTCTCTCTGATGCTGTGGTATAGCTCATTTCTGTCAAAGATGGTTGGAACAATTATGGCATCAGTTCAGTTCTGTCTCCTTCTTATCATTCCATTTAAATGTTTAAATTTGGGGGGGCATGTGAGTGATTTGTTTGAAGTTTATGATAACAGAATGAAAGGATAGGGTAGTTTAAAGATAAAGTTGAGGCAATTTTACTCATCCTGTCCAAAGAGCTTGTGACTGAAAGATGTTGTTGGGTTCTCCAGCTGCTCCTTGAAACATGGTCTGGTTCACTAAATGCCAATTTATCTGTTTGTTTGTTTGTTTTTAATTCTGTATCTGATAACTCAATGGCTGTTGCTGATTTTTTTTTTTAATTTCACCTGCAGTATTAATTGTTATTATGCCCTCCCCAAGTACTTTTTCTTGAAAATAATGCAAGATATGCACTTTCTGCCAATTTTCAGCAGCTTGTTAATGCTAATCCCAAGGATTGTATTGTGTCTTGACTCTGACAACAGCATCAACGTACAAATCACTTTTACAAGAAATTCAAGATAGCAAGTCAATATTTTACAAAACAAGTTGGGTTTTCACTGAGCAGAAGCGGTTTGCCTTGCCCTGTATCACTTCAACCACTGAGCTTAGCTGAGGTTTGCATGGATTTTCATTGGGAAGATAAAGGTCTCCAGCTCTGGAATTCATTTTCTCTGAATCTCACTTTCTTTTGACCAAGCCTATATCTGATGGCCAGTGCTGTATGGCTTATAGCTCTGTTGGTCAGTAGTCTGTGTAAATTCTATTTTTTGTGTGTGAGAAAAAGGGTTTATGTGCTAGGGGAGATAAATTTTCTGTTATGTTGGTGTGGTCTCTATCCTCCAGTGATTATCTATGCTTCAGAGGTGTGAGGGGGCTGTAAAGGCTGTCTAACTGCCTAGCTCAAGCTACTCTCAAATGGAGGAAACTTCAGGCATTACAGACCATCCAGCTGTTTTGTGTCACTGGATCTCAGGAATTCTTGGAGCACGGGCAGTCGGGAGAGTCAAACTGCAACAATAACTTAGAGCATCTTCAAAGGTCTGAATGTTGGAGTGGGTGCATAAACCACACCTTGTTTCCTTGGGACTGACTGCAGCTGAGCTAAACCCAAAGTCCTGAACTGCTGTAGTTAGGTGTATTTTATATTTGCTCTGCCCTGATAAGTGGGAATTGGAAGCTAATCTATCCAACATTGCTGAAAACTGGGACAATGCATGTTAAAATGACTGCCTATGACCTATTCAGAAATAGTATGGAGTTGATATAATTTTTGTAGTGTGGCTGGCAAGTTGGAAGTTTAGTCATCTTGAATGCATATTCACTGGTGTTCTCACTAGCAAAATTTGAAGTGAGGAAGAAGATATTCTCCCCTTCTGGTTACTAAGCCAGCTTATGGAATACCATGTGTGACTGTCTAAGCATCTTTCATCCATACAGACAATTTATGAGCAACTTCATTTTGAGAGACATATATTGACAGTGTCATGCAGCCGGTAGTGAAATTATGCTAAAATTTCTGAAATATTAGAATTTTAAATTTTCCTATATCATATGTGTTGCACTCAGGACCCAGTAACTGCACTTTTGTACCTCAGGATGGTACATTAAGAAATATTAACCTTTAGCCTGTTAGATGGCAAGTACATAGGCACTACTAATTATTGTCTATGGAAACTCAGAAAGGAAAGTGGAGTTATTTGAATGGTAGCATCTGCCCTGGCCTTTCTAGGGGGCTGATTCCCCAAAGTTTGAGGAGAAATAGATAGAAATTTGAGAGGAAAAATTAATAGAAAACTGTGGATCTACACTTGATGTTAAAAAGACTTTCTTAAATAGTCACGCTCTCTCAATTCTACAATAAAACTTAATCATTTCAGGCAAAAGCCCATTCTGGAATAAGAGGAAGTACTAAGATACAACAGATGGAAGAAGGAGACACTGCGGTCAAAGTGATCAAAGACATTAGGAAGTGGAGAAGATGGGAAAGTACTTCCCAGGAGAAATCTTTGCCATGACAACAGTGTTTGACAGGTTAATGCCTACAGAAATTTTAAAGACTGCTAGAAACAAAATTAGGGAAATGGTGGAGACCTCTTGTACCAGGTGCCCGGGCGCTGGCCGGGGCCTGCAGGGCGGCCTCTGTGAGGAGTGGCCGGGGCTGCCCCATGCCGGACACAGCCAGTTCCAGCTGGCTCCAACCGACCTGCCGCAAGGCACAGCTGGGCTCCTCAGCCACAGTGGTGGTTTTGAGGAGGTTATTGACGAGTGTCTCTGAGAGATTAACACCCAGGCTTGCTGGTTCAAGGTGCCTTTTATCAAGGATGCAAAAGAAATACGTGAAATCTTATTTTCTTTTCTCTATACGCTTTGGATTACTGGGGAAATTTGCAAAATTCCTAGTTTGAGATGAATTTGGTGATATGGACAAGTAAAATTCATGTTCATGTGATGTCTGTCTCCAACTCAATATTGGGTAAATGATGCAGACTTGATTTAATGAAGCATAGATAGATTTAAATAAAAGTAGATGCTAGCAGAGGTGAGTTTTTGAAGAATGTCTGTCAGATTTATGGCTTTTTGATTAAGGACTTCATTGATATCCATGAAAATGTAATAGACTTAGACATTGATATAGAGTTTGATGTACTATCATGATTGCTTAAAGATGTAGCACCCTTTGGGTTTGTCAACGTGCCTTTAATTTATTGGGAACTTGCCAGATGTGAATGTAGTTGTCAATGAGAAGCCATTACCCAAAACCAGAGTGGCACTATTGGTGCATCTCAATGCCCCATACCAGGTCCATGGTGTCCAACATTCCTACTATTCCATCTGGAAGTAAATGCACCTTAAGCTTCATAAAACTTGTAGCTGACACAAAGGGCATAAAGTTGTTAAATAACATGGAGGGCACATGGCAGCCTTGCAAATCTAGATCACTGACAAGCTGGGCTCCACTCATTTTGATTCAGTCAGGTGTAAAGTACTGCAAATTTAGAAACTGTAGATGGAGGTGGCAGCTTTGAAATGGGGCATTATATCCTCACAAGTAGGAAAGGGCTTTGGTGTTGTCCTTAGACAAGAATCTTAAGCCTTCAGTGCAAGGTTGTGTCAGAAAGGCCTGCTGAGATCTGGTGTTGTTGATAAGGAATTAAGGAGGAGGAAGAAAAAAGGGATTTTATCTCCGTGTAGCTCATTGGTAAAAACTCCTTTGAAGCCTTTTTCTTAGTTCTAGAGAAACTGTATTTTATGACCTGATGTTAAGAATTACAGCCAGTGTAGAAAACAGGCTCCAAAGCCATCCAGAGATCGGAGAAGACTTTTAGCGATGAGAAATGCAAAACCGGTTCAGCCTGTGTAGGTATCAAAAAAGATGACTTTGAGATGACTTGATGGCAACATTTAAGTGCCTTCGAGGAGGGACAATACTGGGGAGTAATGGGCTCTTCAAACTAACTCAGAAAGACACAGCATATCAGTGGCTGGAAGCTGATGCCACACAAACTCAGACATGGGCATGAGACAGTTTTAACTGTGTGTTGAAACGTCACTGGTACAACTCACAAGGGAAGCGTTTGGGCTAAGAGTTGCTGTTTTTTGAAATCAAGACTCAGTGTCTCTCTGGAAGACATCCTTATAGCTGTACAAAAGTTATTTGGCTTGTTTCAATGGTAACTGAGTAAAATTTAGTGGCGTATGGTACACAGGAGGTCATTCAAAATTATTGTAATGGTCTTGTCTGCCTTTAAGCTCTATGAATAAATGTTTAAGTTAAGCTCAGCTTTTTCACTCTGTAGGGTACGGTAGGCTGTTTGTATTTAATTTTATTCTCTCGTACAAGCCTTGCTTTATAGTCTTCAATATTTATACACACGAATTGAGGAGACGTGACTCTGCAGTTGCTCATCCTGAAACCACGGTGCGGTTTGCGTTTGCGATCGGGCCGGCCTGACCTGTGACTTCTTGCTCAAGGACTGACTTCTGCCCGTCAGTTTTTGATACCACCCAATGCTGTGTCTTTAAGTACCATGCAGCCCAGCCCGCCCTGTGTTTGGGGGCGAGTCAGCTCTGCCAGCTTTAATCACTCACCTTAGCCTTGCCCAGAGAAAGGAGCAGAAAATGCCACTCAGCAAGGCTGTGAGGCCATGAAATTGTGTTAAGCGACGCTCATGAAAATGTCTGGATTTGCTATTTTAGTGTAAGTGTCTAAATGTTTTTGAAATTGTAATTTTCTTGTGCTGTTATGTGTAAAGGTGACCGCTCTGTGTTGGGCCCTTGGCAGTTTGCTCCAGACAGCTAATCAGCTTGATTCATTTGGCGGGGTGGTCAGTCAGCGCCTTCTCCGCAGCCGTGAAGCAGGATTGAGCTCTTCTCTGATTTGCAAGGATATAATGGCATCTACTAGAAATGCAGAACTTTCTGAAGATGCATTAGGGTTTTATTTTTGTGGCAGCAATATACTTACCGGGGGTACAAAGATTATAACCCTTATTCAGCTTGCTAGCAGCCACGCAGGAATAGGAAGGGCAATGTCCCTTGAGGAATCCTGAGCTCCTGCTGGAAAGACGGGCCCGAATGAATGCATTTCTGCAGTCAGCTCTCTTTCTATCTCACTTTCATCTTGTGGTTAAAATTGCAGAGCGGAACTAAGGTTTATGACATTTGGGTGTTACTGCGTTTGGCCACATGATGGCACACATCAGTCAAATGAACATTGCAATATTATCCGAGGAACTCCTGTGAATGGAGAGGAATTAAGGCTCCTGTTCAGGGCTGTGGTGCTCAGGGTTTATCCTCGCTAGCTGCTGTTTTGATCTGCAATTTACCGTGATCACAGTGAGGGACAGCGGTGGTGTTTCAGCCACAAGCTGGAAAAAATACTGCAACAAAAGAAGAAAAAAAAGGTCTGAAGCAGGAGCAAAAAACACACCTGGCTGGCAAAAAAGTCAGCCTTTAAAAGGGGCTGGTAGCAAGAAAACTGTTGTTTTTCTGGTTGTGTCATTTTGGGTTGTTTTGGGTTTCTCTTCAAAGGATAAGTAAACACCCAGGAATCGGTAAAGCCTTTTTATTTTTCCAGGATACAGAAGGGAAATAATGTGTTGTAATTCCTTTGCGAGATGTGAGGTGGGGAACTTTTTTCTGGTGAATGGTCTTCTCGTAAATAATGCTCTTTGCCTCCCCGGTGATGGAGATGGCTGGTGAAAACATCTAACGTGTACTATAGGGTCAAAGAGGTTTAGCGTGTTATCAGTAAGTCAAATAGTGTTTAATGAAAATCAGCCTCAGAAGTTACTATGAAATTTATACTTAGTTTATTACAGCTTCAGTGGTGTTAGTTCCTTCATCCTGCATTTATTTCTATCTATAATTACTAATAAAACAGCAAAAGCTTGTTGGTATTGTAGCTCTCACCAGTTAATATCCTTTTTTTTCAGCATAATTTGCATGAAGGAGAACTCCCAGTTGAATGGAAAATGTGGAAGTGTATTTCATATTAATTCTCATGGTGGCAGCTAAAGACCAGCAGCCCATGTAGCAATGCTGCATAAACATACACAGCATTTGAGTTAAAGACCAAACATCCATGGGGTTGCAGAGAATAAATGCAGGGGCTGTAGAAACCTCTGTGGGCTCTTGCATTTTACTATGATGCAAATACTAAGGACAATGAGAGGAGTATCAAAAATAGTTGTCAGGATATTTGCAGCAGTGACTCCAAGGTAGCACTCCTTTTTCCATTCAGAGTTGCTCTGTGGTAAGTGGTACCTGGCTGAAAAAAAAAGATAAGGAAGAGCACATGAATCGAAAGAAAGATTTGGACAGAGATTTTTCAAAGGTTAGGCTAACTGCTGGGAATCGATTATCTTAATATTGTTGTTCTCCACCTTGCCTCATCACTCAATAGCTTTAAAACCCTGCCCGAAACGTGTGCCTTGGCAGAAAGACTGAACCACTTCACATCCAGTGCACTTCTTGCAATGGGGAAGGAGGGCGATATCCCAGCCCCATGGCCTGTCTTGTCGGGGCTCAGTCTCTGTATTGCCATCTGAAACACTGGGAGGTTGTGTGTAGCTGTCACGAGAAGCCACTTTGAAAGATATTGTGCCTTTATTAACAATAATTTTGTTGGCGTACTTCTGGTTTTAAGCATAAGTCAGCAAAATGAAAGACAAACAAAAAAAATAAAAAAGAAAAACCTGCATCCCGAAGCCTTCAGCAGGCTCCTTACTCATAAGACAAAAGGCAGTCAGATCCCTGAAGTGAATATGAAAATTCGCAAGCATCAAACAAGCATTTGACATCTTTGTTAGTAAACAAACCCAGCACGGTTTCATTTCTTGTGACACGGAGTTATGGTACAGCGTGTTCTGCCTCCCTCTCTCTCCCTTTCCTTGTGCTTTTCTCTCTTCTCCTCCTGTTCCTATCGCTGGCAAGCTGATTCCAGAGGCCAATGACAACACCCCTGTCTCTTTCAAGATGAGTGCATTTGTTAGGCATTTGAGAGGGTTGCTTTCCTGCCCTTGGGTACCCTGGCACGCAATGTGAAAGATGCAGGAGTTCACGGACTGTTGAGTGCTTAGCTGCTGCACTTTCCTAAGTGAAGGCAACTAGCGAGCAAGTACAGCAATTAGAAATAAAAGAAAATATTTTTCTGTGGGGAATGTTGGCTGACCCCACAGATGTTAGTTAAAATGGGAAAAAAAAAATTGAAACCATCTCTGTAGAGAGAGAATTCTTACTTTTTTTTTTAAGGGGCAAAAATGCTTTCCTACATCAAATTCATTGTACCATACAGAGAAAACACCACTTTTTGAACTCAAGCTTTTAAATGAACCTTTTTAAACTTTATCTTTTACAGTAAACTATCATTAAAAAAATGAGTTTTGAAAGTGACATCCTAATTCCTAGTGGTATCTCAAGCTATATTTTTCATGCTGTTCCTTGTAAAGAATTACCTTGTGAAGAATTTCATAAACAATCCCCCAGCTTTTGCATAGTTATTTTTTGGCCCGGAATACAGTCAATACAGTTTTCCATGTAAGAAGCACAGTGCAAATCAGATGCTCAGAATTCCATCTAATTTGGCATTTAGAGAGAACACAGGCTAAATGCTCAAACTTGCAAAAATCCCTTGGGTTTTTCACTGAACACAGATGATGAAGACCTGGGTTTGTACCTTACCCAGTTAAATTGTCTTGGGTCCCTGGCTGCCATACTAAGGTACTCCACTAATCTGTATCTCTCTGGTACCCTTTTTGAAGTACACTGTCAAGGAGAGGAACTAAGTTTTGCTGTGGTGCTTATCGTTGGGTAATATGTTCCAGGGTTTGCATTGTGTGGCTTGCATGCCATGATGCATATATACGTAAGAGGCCTTGAGTGAAATCGGAGCCAGATCAAGCGCTGTGTCCTTGCTTCAAATTACCTGTAATCTGTAATTCAGTTTCAAGTCTGGTGGTTGTGTTGGAGCCTAATGCAGTCAGATGCATTTGATTTTGATGGCAGACATGCCTCTTCAGATAGAATTATGATGACTTGGTAAAGCAGAAGGACTTCCTGAAAGATTACTTAAGTTGGGAAATGATACCAAGAAGCAAAAGAGAAATTTAGTTATACACGTTCTTGCAGGGGAAGAAATGGAGTGCTGAGATCAGAAAAGCACAGAAGCTTTACTCTGAGTGTAGAAAGGACATCCATACACCAAAGTCTTTGGTCTCTAGGAAGTGCTCTGTGAAATCTTTCAGTCTTAATCTTCTGGATGGCTGAGGAATCAGGGATTCCACTACAGAGCTCAATATTTTGTTTCCCAGATGAGCATGCTTCAACTAGATGTTGTCTCCTGTTGTCCTCTCTGGCAAGGCAATACTTCTGTTGCTGTATTGGGCCTGCTGTCTGTTGCTGAGTTGTAAGGCAGAAAGGTCTCAAGAGCAGCCTGTGAAGAATCCAAAATCCAACACCTAATGTCTCCAAGCGCCAGCTGCCTACAAAATCTCACTGACTGCTGTGATAAGAGGCACTGTGTCCATTTTAGAATGATTCTCATCTCTTCTGCCTAGAACCAATCCATGGCATCACGACTTAGGCACATGGCAGTAGGTCCTGGAGAGCACAAGGTGCTCTGTCCCCAGTGTTTCACTCCTGGGAATGCTAGACATGTGCCCTACACCAGCTTGAGGAGGGTCCTGCAGAGAAATCTCATGGAGCCGCAGACTAAGCTACAGATGCAGCCAATAAGGTACAGTAATATGGATTAAGTTGTTGAGCTCCAGTTTGACTTCAGTTATTAAGTGAACTTCCTTCATTTCAAATTGTTCCCAGGACTCCTTTTCCCTTCATACCCTTACAAAGTGATCACATTATTCCTGGGTTGTTGCATAGGGGCTCGAGTGGAATTTAAACTGCCTGCCTGACAATGATGAATGAATCAACTCCAAATCCCTTGATGTGGATCAGCTATATAGCATAACAATAATATTGTTGTTTAACATTTATATTGAAGTAATACCATGAGGAATCTCAGCCGTTCGGGGACCTATTTTGTTAGGAACTGAATAAAGCACATAGCAAAATAACAAGTCTTGTTCCAAAGACAAGACTGTCTAAAAGACAAGCTGAGCCAGTCGAAGGAGACAAACAGAAAAGACAAGGAGCAGAATGATATAAATGACAGTTGGATCTTTATAGGGCTCTACAGACCCGTGTGCTGCTTAATTTTCTTGCATGGTTGGTCTGCCATGTTGATTCTGGATCTTGCTCAGCCCTTTTGACTTTCATCTTCTTTACCTGTGCTGTCAAACAGACTCAAACCTCAGTTTTTGCTAGCAAAGTTTAGAAAATATTGAAAAAATGAAGCTGTCCAGGAAATTCCCCACAAGACACTATTATTACCTTTGGACCACACCCTTTTAGTTGGCTTTCTGTACCTTAACATCCATAATCAAGCTTACTTGAATGAGTTCTTCTATGTAAGATATTTGTGAAGCAGTTCATCAGATTCTTTACTTAGATTCAACTGTGTTGAATCTGTCATATTCCTTCCCATTCTTCACTTTGTAATGTTTTCAAAATTGCAATTGAGCTTGTCTGGAAATTTTTTTTTTTTTTCTTTTCAACAGACTCATCCTTGCTACTATTCATTGTTCCCTATGTCCTGCAGGGAAGGGATTTTAAATCACTCAGCTAATTGGTCTAACTATTTTCTCTGGGAGACCAGTGCCAGGAATTTTAACAAAAGCAAACTTAGACCTCTTATTTCAAGAGGAGTAGAGTATTCTGTTGACTGCTTTTGAAAGTTTCACCCTGGTTGTACAGTGATAGAGATATGTTAAAAAAAAAAACAAAAAAACAAAAAAAAACAAACAAAAAAACAAAAAAACCCAAAAAACACATCTTAATAAGATACTTAAAATAAAAGTATTTTTTATCACATAGACAAACTTTGTGCCTATATGCCCATGTGCATGCAGATACTAAGAAACATGTTAAAAGAACATCAGGGTTCTAAGGCCACTGGAAATCCTACATCAAGGCCCTGCATAAAAGCTTAATTTGTTTTCCTGAACCCTGTGTATATTACAACACAATGTTCAGTTACACGGTCCCATGATATTGTTTGCTGCAGTATCTCTGACTTGGGAATCTTGGGTTCTCTCCAAGCTCTTGGAGCTGAATGAGCTCTACCAGCATGCACTCTGCCCCTTACTCAGGCAGTGTTTGACCTGCCTATCACATTGCCTTCAAGTTGTTCATATCCAGTTCTGATGTCTTGGAAGATGTAATGAGAATGCGCAGTGTTCAGACACAGAGACCACATCACAGCTGGAAATAAAAATTCTTACAGTCAAACCAACGCCTCTGTGTAATTAGCTCTTTTCAAGGAAGGCTGACTAGACTAAAAGTTGCATACAACATGCCTGAATGGCACAGGCAAACCCCAAAATGCACTAAAACAAAGTACAGCCTCCTACTGACCTGGGAACAGAGAAGATTTCCTTCACTGGTATGACCAGGACTCTTCCTTTGTGTAGCTGCTTACCCATGAAGTAGTTAGACATCATCTAGTCAAAGGATACACATACACAAATGTTACTTTTTGGAAAGCATTCTTCTAACCTGGATGACTTGTACCATATTATTATTATCATCATTTCTGTTACTTTGTGAGCCTGTACTAAGCTGGAAGCATTACTTGATTATTGTCAAATAGAAACAAGTCCATGTTCTAAATTTAAATTCCAGGGAAACTGAGTGAAGTATTTATACTTAAAATCTTGGGTTTTGATATTATGATCAGGAATAATTCCAAATTATAAATGATTTGCTTTTCATTTTTTCATGAGAAGAGGGTGAAACAAGACTGTACCTTGCCCTGAAATGACACGGTAATTGGGGTTAGTGAAGGATTACTGCATTTGTCTTGACTTGACATTATATTAAGATGAGCTAGAATTACTTTAAATCAGGGTAATGCTTGTCCAAGGCCTCAGACTGGCTGGCTTGGACTGCACTGCCCTCTACTTAGCTGCAGAATAGGTACAGACTTGGCTGTTTTAGCATCTACCTGCAGTGAGGCTGTCACAAACCACATTTAACTGTGCTTTGGATATTGATAATTTCATGGCATCAGAACGCTTTCTGGATTAGCTAGGGAAGAGTGGTGTGTCTCTGTCAAGTAACTGTAGGACTACTGCTCAGCCAACTGGATTCCTGGGCAATTCAAACAAAAATTGTATATGCTTGGAGAGAAGGCTATTATGGGGCTGGATTACATTAAAGGGAAAAGCAAAAAGCCATGGATAAAACTGAGCAGAGGAACGCAAAGGAATAGTGAGAAAAATAAATATATACACCAGTAAGTTGCTAAAACTGGTTGCTGTGATTACCTGAGCAGTATGTCAAAACACATTTTGAAAAATGATGATACGCCATTTTTGTGAAGACTGCAGTGTTGAAGAAAAATGAAATAATGGGAGAGGGGGATAAACTCCAAACATGATCTTGTTTTTTAAAACACATACTGTGTCCTGCATATCCAAGTTCGACAGTGTAGTCTTCTCAGAGATGCCTTTTGGCCACTGTAAGCCTTAGTCAGGAAAACATGCAGTGGTGTTTGACAAAATGTGCAGGAAGGGGAAATTTTGTTATAGTTTATTGAATGATTGATGGTACTTTAAACCCAGTTCAGAAAAGCTGTTATGTTCTTGAATCATTTCTTGGCTAGCATACTAATAAAAATGCATTGTATAGTGCTATTGCTGCATTTCAAACAATTTAATAACAAAAAGTTGCTTACAGAGGAACAAGAGGGGTTCCTCCAGAAGATGTATATATGATAGTAATTATGATGGCAATGGACTGGGCCTTGCTTATGTTTGCTAAACAGACGGAAACATTACAAAAGCTTTACTGATTTCAGGGGTGAGTTAAGCATTTATGAGGAAATTACTTCTTGACTTATAGTGAGATTTAGATGTGGAGGGTATTTAAATTTATTACCAGGCCTAAACAGCAAGAGGAAAGCCTGAAAAAGATTTTTGACATTGGGGAGATTTCAGTCTCCTCAAAGGAAATCTGTAATCAATGGAAATTAGGCTTCAAGGTGCCTAAATTGCACCTAAGAATGCAAATCTAACCTACAAAGTTACTGTAAAGCAGACTAGAAGACATGTTATCTTGGTTTGCAAAAAGGATCATCAGGAACGATGTCCCTGAAGCAGAGCAGTCCTCTGCAATGGGCAGGAAGTCAAGCAGGCATGGCAGAAGGTCATCCTGAATGAACAGGGAACTCCTCATTGAGCAAAAATGCACAAAGGCAGTGTACACAAGGTAGAAACGGAGATGGACTGCCCAGGAGGAATATAGAGATGCTGCCTGAGAGTACACGGACAGAGCTAGGAAAGCCCAAGCTTAGCTGCAGCTGAAACTAGTGAAGGATGCGAAGGGCAACAGGATGGAGTGGTACAACTACAGTGGCAGCAAAAGGAAGGTGAAGGAAAGAAAACACAAACCCACTGCTCAGTGGGGCATAAGACTTAGTGATGAAAGACAGGGATAAAATACGAGGTACTTGATGCTTTTTTTTTTTTTTTTCCCATCCGTTTTTTACTGGTAAGGTTTGCCCTCTGCTTTCTCAGCTCACAGAGCCTGCTAGTGTGTTGGAATGAAGCACTATGTCCAGGAGAAGATAGAGCTAGGGAACACAAACCAACTGGTCATACAGAAGTCCATAGGACCAGACAGGTTGCACCCGAGTTTGCTGGGGGAGCTGGCCAATGTCATTGTGAGGGTGTTGTCTATCATCTTGGACAGGTCATAGATCAGGGGAGGCTACTGTTTTCTGGAGGAAAGCATGCTTCAAATCTGTTGTCAGGAAGGGCAAGAAGAAGGAGGATTTGGAAAGCTACGGGCTGCTCAGTTTCCCTTCAGGCCCTGGGTAGATAATAGAGCAAATCCTGGCAGCCATTTCCAGACGTGTGGAAAAGGTGACAGGAAACAGCCAGTGCAGATTTACCGGAGGCAAATCATGCATGCCTTGATTGCCTCCTACAATGAGATGGGTGGTTGTGTTGTTTACCTTGACATTAGCAAGGCCTTTGGCACAATATCTGGTAGTATTGTTGTTGTGACTAAACTGCTAACATATGGACTGCACAAGTACATGATAAGGTGGATGAAAACTGGCAGGACTGTTGGACTCAAAATACTGTGATCAATGACACAAATGGATGACTGATCACTAATGGCATCTCAGAGGTTGACACTGATGTTAATGCTCTTTAACCTCTCTATTTACAACCTGGCTGATGAGATACAGTGAAGTCTCAGCAAATGTATGATACTAAGTTGGGGGAAGTGTTTGCTGTGCTGGAGGGCAAGGGCTGCCTTTCAGAGGGACCTCAACAGGCTGGATAATGGGGCTGACTGGTACCTCTAGGAGTTCAACACAAGGAGTTCA
Source organism: Scopus umbretta (assembly GCA_013400535.1). Lineage (NCBI taxonomy): Eukaryota > Metazoa > Chordata > Aves > Pelecaniformes > Scopidae > Scopus > Scopus umbretta. The sequence continues at coordinate 44,336 of VZTL01000723.1, forward strand.
GCCCCTGTGCTGGGGTGACCCCATGCTAAAGCATGAGCTGGACCCACAGAAGAGGAAACAGCTTTGGAGAAGAAGACCTGGGGTCCCAATGGACAGCAAGGTGACATGTTAGCAGTGTGCCCTTGCAGCAAAAAACCACCACTACATCCTGGGTTGTTAGTAGGAGTGCAGCCACCAGGCTGAGGGCAGTGATCCTTCCCTTCTATTTGGCACTAGTGAGACAGCATCTGGAGCACTGTGCCCAGTTTGGGGCTCCTCAGCATGACAGAGAGGCTGAGGTACTAGACCGAGCCCTGCGGTGGGCCTCCATGATGGTCAGGGCTGGATCACAGGGTGTAAAAGGAAAGGCTGCAAGACCTGGGCTTGGTCAGGCTGGAGAAGGGAAGGCTGGAGCAAAGGAGCCCTTATTGCTGCCTGCAGCTGCCTGCTGGGAGGGTGGAGGGGAGGTAGAACCACAGACTCTATTCAGAGATGCATGGTGACAGGATGAGAGCAATGGACAGAAGTTGGATAATTCCAACTTGATACTAAGGAATATTTTTTTTCACCGTGAAGAAGGACAAACACTGGAACAAACTGCCCAGAGAGGTTGTTTTCTTCACATTGTGATTATCACATACTCCAAGGCTCGTTCTAATGTACCCTTTGTCCTTGCAGGATACTTCAATTTTATCTTTCTGAAATTTCTACAGGGAACAGAGTGTTTTGTTGTCATTAGCAGCACTATGAGAATGATAGGGCTCTGAACAGAAAATGCAGTACAATAGGCAGGCAGGGAATGAGGCTGAGCAGTTTAATATAGGGATTTTCAAATAAAATGCCTGAAATGCTTTGCATCTTTGGCAAGGCAAGCCCCTAAAGATACAAGCTGCTCCCTGGGGAGCAGAATTCATCTGGAAAATAGTTTTCAAATGCTTCTATTGCACAGAAATCCCCCTCTTCTCCCTGCCCACAATGGTTGTTCTTTCTAGTTGGAGTTAGCTGTCTGGGTGTAAAATCCTGGCTTTGTCAAAGCTGCTTTTGGTATCAATGTGGTGAGAACCTCACTCTGGCTTTTGTGACCTTCTGAAATACTTTAAAAAAATGAGCTGAAGTTATAACCAATCAAAATATGTCATAATTTGGTCTTTTTCCTGTTAATGTCTTCAAGGCAAAAGGTCTTTGAGGCTAAAGACTGATGAAAATGTGTATCTGTGTGTATATGCTATGTGTAGATAGATACATGTATGCTCACATGCACATATATATGTATATACACATCTGTGTTCAAAAGGACAGCCCTTAAAAGAATGAACTCATGCTTTGGTGAACTCTCTGGTTAGGGCATAGTCCTAAATAGGAGGAAGTACAAGGGAATAAACCTGGATACTCAGGTAATATGTTTTTGATGGATGTGTTTTTAAGGGCACTGCTGTGCATATGATAATTTGGGCTTTTTTTCCTCTGACAATGAATTTGTGGAACATGAATCTGTCACTTCTGTCTTTCATCTGCCTAATTTTACAGATGTGCTGAAATACCCAAAATGAATAAATAAAAGTAATCAGAGAACCGCAGGATCTGCGAGATCAAGTGGACGTTTATGTATTTGGTTTGCCATCTGCTTTATTTTGGACCAAATACCTATGTATTCAGTCCAAAACAACAGTGTGCATTTCTTTTATTATCCATGCTGCCTGCCTCATATTTAATCATATTTTTGTTATTTTATTATAACTCTTTACAGATACGAATTAGGTAATTAAAAGCCCTTTGGAAAATTTTTAACACCTGTTCTGTGCCTCAAATATGGGTTATAAAATTCAGAAATCTGTGAAACTTTATTTCATTGAACAGATCAGTATTATTTTAAAGTGCTACACTTTCTTTACACTCCTATTTTGTGAGGAAGTTGTTGAAGTCAAATAGAAAGCTGGCTGCTACTGGCTCTAATTATTACAAATTATGTGACAGTTGTTACAACAACAGACAGGATTTTTTTTCCTTTTTTTTTTCATGAAAATGAGGTTTCCATATTGAAATTAAAAGTTGCTAGTGGCTAGTTTTTAAACTGATAATTTCAATTGGCTTTACTCCATCAACCACAAGGAAAACACCTGGCAAGCTGCTTGATCCCAGCCAGCTCTTGTTAACCTTTTGGCCTTCACAGTAACTATCAGCAGGCACCAAGTCAGTGCTACTAATAAACTGGCATTAAAACTTCCACCTGCTAATAACATCTTATTGCTTCTCAGGATTAAATAAAAGGAAATGATCTGTTTAATTACAGTCAAAGAAATTTTGCAATGCTGTGCTGCCTTGGACGGTGATAATAATAATGAAACGTATTTAAGGGCATGGCTACATGAACTGATTGCTACTGAGGTAAGCTAGAATGGCAGTAGCTATTGTATGTTAACTTACTGAATGTAGGCTTTTTGCTGGTAATAAATGTGAATCACCTTATTCTTAAGTGAAGGTAAGATAAACTGAGGATAGTCTTTCAAAAATATGTGTAGGCAGTTGTAAGCAAGGCTGTATCCAGGGAATTTTTTTCGTACTTCCCATTGCTGCTCCCCTTAATCATTCCACTTTACTGGTGATTCTTTGCTTGGTTTTGTTTGTTTGTTTGCCCCCCCCCCCCGCCCCCCCCA